>JAEIIJ010007087.1:0-23973 GCA_018904815.1 Drosophila ogumai
AAAAAAAAAAAAAAAAAAAAAAAATGAAACGCTGTTGAGCTCTCGGCAAGCACTTTAGCGCACTGCACTCACTGCCGACATCGATATGCAAAAAAGTGCTGGCCAACAGTGCGTATGCGTGCTGCGTGCACAAGGCACAACTATGAGAACCCACTCGAAACCCACTTGCAGTCCAAAGTTGTGCGAATGTCATCAAAATATTGTGCATTCGGGCTGAAAATAGTGCGCTGTGCCATGCAAATTGGATGCGAGTGAGACACGAAAGCATCTGTAAAAAAAATGTGTGCTCACATAATTAGCAGATATAATTTAATTGATCGGCATTTAACGCTTGATTGACACTAATTGATATACATAAACACACATTTTAAATAAAAATCCACCAGCTTAAACCGTAATGCTGCAGCCTCGCTCTCCGTATTTTCATAATTCAATCCCTCCGACTCCTGTTTGCTTTGGCAATTAATCGCATTCGGCGTTCAATTATGCAGCTACCAATAGCCTGATGCAATAAAGCAAATCAAATATTTATTCAAATGTATGTTTGTGGTAGCACATTACAATTTTGGTCTGGATGCGACTTCAGCCAGGGCAAATAATCAGTTTTGATGCTGCATACATTAAATGACATTCGATATGAGGAATATCAGGTTGAATCGTATTTTGAATCTAGCACAGAGAGCGTTTAATTTGGTGGAGAATCTATTCCTATTTCAAGTAATGAAATATTAGTAGTTACGAGAAATCGCAACTATATAATAAGCAAAGAATGTAAGGCAATGCCATCAGCCTGAAGCCATCAAAAATAATTACAGAAATTCTGTTGGAATGAATAGAATAAGTAAAACCCATACAGAATAAATAACAGTCCCCTGGGACTCCTTACTTCGGCCTCTTGACGGTCTCTAAATACTTACCTTCTTTTGCCAAGCTTAAAGCTGCGGCTTAGTGCTTAAGTACAGCTGAATACGCCGGAATAATAAAGTCGGGTTGGCAAACAGGGCAAAAACTATTGCATACTTAAGACCTGTCAGCGCCAGGGAACCGCTCCTGAATGCCAAGCCAAACAGGCACACAGATAAGGAGGCAACAGGCAGCAGCGAGCGGCTCACCACATCACATCCCCAGGAATCGCATCGCACTTGGCAATTACCGCGACAGAGATTACAAAACCCGGCAAACAAGAACGGCAAAAGCAACAACATCCAGCGGCCGGGGGCGAGATTTTCCGCAGAGCCATCAAAGCAAATAACACACGAAAGTTATGATAAATGCAGATGGAGCACGGCTAACGGCATTATTGCCTGTCATTTCTCATCAGCGGGCACAGAGAGCGAGAGCGGAAGGCGGAAAGAGCGAGGCAGCAACAGCCGACTTCCGGGTGCCGCCGCCATTTTTGCCGGTCTGTAATGGCTGTCAGGCATCCGAGCAGCCGAGCGGCGAGGGTGCGCCGTCTGAATGGCTTTTAATGAAAAAGGGGAACTACCCCCGCAGGGACGGGTGCGACATAAAACATGATTCTTGCCTGCTTTTATTTTCTATTAAGCAAAGAGAAGCACAGCCCTCCGCCTTTCCCTTTCGCCGCGTGAGCGATGAATTGCAATTTGCTAAGTTTTTGTTTGCTCTGTCGCGGCGACAGAGTTGCTGATGCAACTCGGAAAAACTTCATTTTCCGCTACTTCATCCGACATCTCCCTGTGCTCCGTGTGTTTTTCCGGCAGGACGACGATTTCTCGACTGCCACGCCCCCGTTTGCACTTTCTCCGCAGCCGGACACTTGCGCCTGATGTGCCTCAAAGAGTTGCAGCCCCATTTCACTAGTTGTCCCCTGCCGAAGTTAAAGGTATTTTTAATTGTCGCTGCACACAGAAAAATAATAGTGAGGAATTTTATATTAAAAAAGAAGAAAATAAAAAGGTTTTAAAGTAAACTTGAGGAGACTAAGACACACTTTCGTATGAAAAGTATAATAATTAAATATAAAGTCACTAAACCTTATTGTATTTGCTTGTTCCAAGTTTATTATATATTTTGTATTTATTAAATCCTATTTCTCTCCGTGCCTGACCTGTGTGCCAGCCAGTTGGATTCAGAGTTGGCCAGTGTCATTTCCAGCTATCTGGTTTCCTGCGAAACTAACATCGCTGGCAAACTGGCAGCTGGCGAGCTCCTTCCTGGCAATCACATCTCGCCGTCCCACTTCCACTTCAACTAGCCTGACCACATCCGCAGTCGGACTCACAGGACTCGCAGGACTTGCCTGCTAATGACCGTTGCTAAGTGCCTCGATTTGTGCAGTGCACTCCGCTCGACCATGGCTGCAATTAACTAATTGATTGAACTATTCAATCGGTGAAAATGCACGCCACTTTGAGAACCGAGGCGACGAGCGAGTAGTGGCGGGGCGGGGTCGCGCAGCGTGACTGGGTGTGGCATGGTTATTAAAGGATTGCCATTTAAGGAGCAAGCAGGTCGGGTCACGGCTCCGCTTCGCTCCGACTTCAGTCAGTGGCATATCTGTGGCCTTTGTGGCGTGGCCGGGCCACATTGCTCATGGTTGCTACTCGTGGTCCTGAAAGCTTTTAAATGCCCCCCATTAGCCGACACAGAGGGCGTGGCCACCGCCCGCATCCAGGCCAGTGGAGAGGGTCCGGTCAAGTTCCTATTTCTGGCTAAGTAATGCCTGACTGATTAATGGGCCCGGATCGAGGGACTGGCACATAATCGATTTTCCGCAATGCATTCAGTGCCGCCGGCTTCCTTCATATCCGGAATCCCGCCGGCATCTGGCCTGGCATAACTTTCTACCTTTATCCGGGCCCCTTTCCCACCGCGGCGGGCAGTGTTTATGCGCCCGGATTTGTAGTAAACTTGTTCCAATCTCTGTAACCAAGGGCGAGCGATTCCGGCTTCAAAATGCAGGCGGCATGACATAAAAAATGCCAGCAATCAGATGGTAACCACTACCAATCCCCCCGAGAGCAGTGGCTTTTAGAGTGCCGTCCTCCTTTTTTGCGAGCGTGTTTATAAATACGAATTGCAAGCTTGTATGTGGCGGATGGCGGATGGCGGTTGGTGGTGTGTACGAGTATCTCTTCCACATAGGTAAGCACATTTTAGTGGCCTTTGTTCGCCGGGATGTTGCTCTTGTGTTTTTCCTACCCTCGCCAGTTGCAATTTGTTGCAATTTCGCCTGTTTTGTAGTCGCCGCTGTAGCGAATGTTTTATGACTGCAATGCGGTTTCGTTCCATCCAGGGCAGCTGCAGAATGCATTTATGATGCATAAACATAACGCCCCCGTGCCACGCCCCACACATGCAGCACAGCTAGGCCTGGCCAGGATCCCGCTGCTGCTGGCTCACCTGCTGGTGGCACGTTCCAGGTGCCCCATGTTTATTGTCCTGCCGGCAGGGCACGAAGCTCCGGGGACACGCCATGGTTTATTTAATGCACGAATCGCATAATACTTTTTATTGCCGCCGACACAAATATTTGCGCTGCAATTTTGCAATTTTCCGTTTTAACGAATCACTCGCCGTCAGGTCACGGCCCCCGCCCGCAATCTGATGTCCGTTTTGACAGCTGAACGTTATGGTAATTTAATTAACCATTAAAATGAGATTATTGTGTAATTTATGCATGTGACAGCGCCACTGACAGCTCATTTAATGAGTCTCCAACTGCGCCCACAACTAATGGCGGGTGGTTCCTCAATGGGTTGGGTAATAGCAATTAACTTTCCCACTCCCGCTCCCATCACCAGACCGGGGATTTGTTTGCCTCGACTTCTCGTGACACTTTTGGCCCGAAGAATGCAATTTCCTGGCCCAAAGGCCCGCTCCCACTTCCCCACTCGGGGCCACAAAAAGACACTTCACAACTTTCGCAAAGCCCGGGCCAGCATCAGATCTAAGCTATATATTGATGGATTCACCCGCTGTGCCTGCGCCTGTGCCTGCTCCTGGGCCAGCCTCCTGCTGACCCGCACCGGGATCCGGATGCGACTACGGATACGGCTCCGGAAATGTGGCAGCCCAGAGCCCGGACAGCCGGCTTAGCCGGGCGGTAATAGTAATAGGAATTGATTTACCATTTTGTGTGCACGAAAATGTGCAATTTATGTGCCCGCCAGTGCCCGAATGCCATCCCATCTGAGTCAGCATGGATGATGGCCTGCGAGAATTGGGGACACCGACACGGACACGGACACGGACACACGTACTGTAGTGCTACTATATATAGAGACACATAAATTCCCAGCTAATGCATTTTTCAAGTGGAGTGCATAATTCAGAGGCCGGAGCTTCAGTCGTCAGTCAGTTGGTCATTTTGCGGGCCTGTATTTAGCATATCAATGGAGATACCTTCTCCTCTCACCCCAGCTCCTGTCCCTCCAATCTATTGCGCTCTAATTGCGGCAAAACTATGGCGCTGCAGACCCCAAACCGCGTTCATATTTTATTGATTGGCCGGGAGACGGGGTGGGCCGGGGGCAGAGCAACCGCATCATTGGCAGTCATTTGATGTCCGCTGAATAATTTACAACAATTTCCAGCGCGAAGCGAGCAACGCCCAATTCCAATTTCCCCAAATTTCAACTGCAAAATAGATGGCTACGGGGAAATGCGGATTTAATGCGAATTTTTTGTTCCTTTTGGTCCTTCTGCCGAGCTGATTGCTGAATCGCTGAATGCGCCAATGAGTTATGTGCCATGGGGATACACGCATATATATAGGCGATCGATTCCACTGAAATCCGTATGAATCAATGCATGAGTGGAAATTAAATGGAGCACAAAGGACTTGGGGCGGGCTTAGGACACCGCCGGCAGATATCGATTGCGGGGCTGAAACTTAAAAATTACATTTACATAATGCAGCCGAAATTGGCAGTCCCTCCGAATGCCGGGCAACGGCAAGAATGTTTGCTATTCTGGCCGGGAAAATGGGGAAAACAATAAAGAAATTGCAAGAAATTGCACGGGCAGCGAACAAAGGAAGATGAAATAAGCCCGCAACGAAAACAAAGTCGTAAATTCAATTTAAAGCTTGACAGATTGCCACACTGCGGCGAAAAAGGCGGTGGGGTTGAATGTGGGTCGAAACGTGCTAAGGGCGGTGGGCGGTGGGCGATGGGCGTGGCCAGCTGCAGTGGCGGAAAAACAAAAATGGCTTCAGTAACAATGCCGTGTCTTTATCTTTTCCCCAGCAAACCGCGCAAAATATTTTGCAAGAAGCCGGGCGCATGAAGCTCCTCCGGGGCCTCCAAATTAGGGTCAAGTTTCGCTGGAAGACTTGCACTTGCCGGGCGCCGCTGGAGGAGCCCAATTAAGTGGGCTTTAATAAGCTCAGCCACTTAAACAGCCAGAAATCTTTGCAAAGAGGTTAAACGGCTGGCAAACTTTGGCCAACAACGCGGGTGGGCTTCCGCCCCCAGAAAACTCAACGCGGGTGGCCCCGGCATATACCTAACTTAGCTTCCCTGCCCTGTCCATCCGGCTGTTGTTGCATTATGTTGCGTTTTCTCGCCAGCTGCTGCTCTGACCCAGTTTAGCGCCGCGGGATGATGGAGCGAGCTGCTTTTTTAAATATTATGTTATGCAGGTGGGTCGTGTCACCGTTGCAACAGCTGTGTGCTGGTTTATCACGCCCCCCCCGCCAAAAGCCACAATAAGGTCAATCGTATGGCCACCAGCACCTCTGGAGTATCCAGACCAGCCGTAGCCACGAGGGCCACCAATGCCACCGCCACCGCAGCAAACGCAGTGCAATTAAAGCCAACAAACGGAGTGCCACAGGAGCAGGCCGCACGGATTCCCAACCTGCCCAATCAACGGACCCAGCCGCAGGTCCACACACACTCACACACGGGGAAAAACAGGAAAGGCAAACAGGGTCACTTACATTTCCCTTGTGGCAGACATTGGCTTCAATATCCTGCTATGTCATAATCCTATTAAGAATAGTTTGATCCGGCTTTACTGTGTGTCCATTATTTATTTATTTTTGAAATACAAAACAATGCAACTTTACATAACTATTTCCTAATATGGACTAGAAAATTTTATAGTTTTATATAACATTTTTAATTGTAAAGAAATCATTTAAAATGCCCAGTGTATTTAATAAGAATCAATACTCTTACCCTACAGATTTAATTAATTTTGTTAACATTTTTTCCCTGTGCACTCACGCAATGTAATCAAAGGCTAGAGCATTCAAGCTGTAAGAGATCCCGGTGCCATGAAGACTCTCCACGGAATCCCCCAAAAGGCGGGAAAACTGCGCGAAGAGGGGCTTTGGAAAATGGGTGGAAATGGGAGCAGGCATGCTGCAACCGCGACCAGGAAACGCGCACAAATTGCGTTTTAACGCATGTAAATTGCCTGCGTCCACGTCCAGGACGAGTTTATTGCATTACAGTTGGCCGATGGTGGAAATGGGTTGAGTATGGGCGGCTGCCAGTGGTATGGGGGCGTGGCCATTGGGTGCGATGCCAGTAGATGTGTGTGTCCCGCAATTGCCACTTCGCACTTGAGCAATTCCGCGTTGGCTTGGTTTATATGGGCGCATCAGTGTGTTACTACAGAGTAGTGGCCTATTTAAAGCTATTTTTAAATGAGGAAAAATCTACCTAAGTAGAACAAAATTATCAGGCTTTAAATGATGCAGTAATTCTGTTTAAATTGTAAGAGAGAGTTAGAAGAGTTCGAAATAGAATAAAGGGCATCACTGTGGCGGAATTCGCTGGCATTCAAAAGGCTCGAAGCATTCTGCTACTATAGATGTTGTTTTTGCTGTAGCCTTTCCTCCTGTCGCTTTCATTAAGCCAACTGACAGCAGCGATGGCAGTATCAGCTGCTGCAACAGCAACTCGAACAACAAACCCACAGCACAGGCACACAGGACACCGGATACAGAATACAGAGCGAGTGGCCAGGACGCCATTGCAAAACTGTCAAGTCAACGTGGGCGTGAGCGAGGGCTGGGAATTTATTTTTGCTATTTTTCGCAGCTTATTTTCCCCATTTAACCGGCGGCAGCCGAGGTGGCATGGCAGCAGCAGCAGCAGCAGCTATTTGTGTTGCTGCAGATGCTGTTAGTGCGTCATAAATTTTATAGACAAGTTAAATATTATGCATACGCACCATTGCACTTAATAACATTTCGGTTCGCCTCACAATGCCCAGCGGGGGGTGGGAGGGGGAGTAGTGCAAAATACACCATTTGTGGGTGATTCTGTGTATGTGCGCTTAAGCTGCGTGCTGAATTGAATTAAATTAAAATAAATCTGCTCGGCAAAGAGCGGAGTATCGCATAACTAAGCAAGCCGAGTGAGTGTGTTGCCATATTTTTAGCCTTCAATCAGATTTGCATATGCTCACTCTCTCTGAAAGCGGAGGAGGCAGAGGCCTTTCCGGTTCACAGCCCGACTGCACACAGCTCTCGTTTATCCGAAAAGCAATTTAGGTATTTGTCGCAAAAAGCTCTTCTTCCGTCTGATGACTCCGAGCACGCTCCATGGATTAATCTCTGAATCGCCCATCTGTAGTCACATCCCATCAGCTCCATTTGTTGCCATAACAGATGAACTATTGATCATCATTAGAAAGGCACACACAAATCCTGTCCTGTACTCTTTTTCCCTATGCCTCGATACTGTTTGCTTTTTAACTTGCCCCTCCCTGCAGTGCAAATGCCACAATGTCCTTGCCTGTTTGCGTGAACTGCCATTACGCATACGCCCTGTGTTCAGCTGTGAGTGTGTGCCCCGTGTGTGTATGCCCCAGTGAGTCTGAATGGGTTGTGTTTGTGTTGTTCGGTTGCCAGTGCATGTGTGAATTTTGACAGACGTCAGTTGCGCTTTGCATTTTTATGCATTTAAATAACAAAATTAAACTAGCAACTGTCTCACGTGCAATTTATTGTGCTCTCTTTTTTCAGATAAACAAAAACACGCAGAGCAACAAGAATCTCGGGGAGCACAAGCGCTGGATTCATGATCCCTCGAGTAAGTAAACCCAGAGAATCACACTCCATTTGCCCGCTGGCTAAGTCCAATTAGGTCCTCACAAAGGACCAAGGACGAACGGGTGGCCGTGTGTTATCGCAGCTATTAATAAATTAAACTCCAACGCCTGCAGGTGACCTTTGCCGACCGCTGAACTGCAAGAAGCGTGAAATTTGCCTGCTGGAGGACGAGTTCAGCGCCGTGTGCGTGTCGAAGAAGGAGCTGCACAAGAACCGGTAGGTGGTTGATTCGGTGGGGGCTGGGAAATTCCACCCTGATGGCTGTTGTTAGGCCTGATGATCCAATTAAATTGAAACTTTTGCGGTCTTTTGCCGCCGCCAGCGCTCTAAACTAACACCGCTCTTGTGGGCAACCATCATTTCAGCGATGAGATAATCAGCAAGGCCAAGTACTTGGAGGAGGAGGCCAAGCGCCGTGTCAACCAGCAGGACAACCAGGACAGCCAGGATACGGAGGACATCAACAACGACGACGAGGATAACAGCAGCGATAGCAGCCTCAACGGCAACAGCAACAGCAGTCCCGGCAACAGCCCCGTCCAGGCCAATGTCCAGGGTAATGAGGATACCGACGACGAAGATAAGAGCCTCAGCCTGGGCGACGAGGACGAGTCCAAGGAGGACGATGTCTTCTATGAGAACAGCATTGCCGCCGGCGATAAGCAGCAGCCTCAGCAACAACAACAACAACAACAGCAGCAGCAGCAATCCCAACCACCAGCTGGACCCTCTGCCATCCAGCAGGATGACGACGAGGAGTTGGAGTGAGTACACTGAAATTTCTCAACAATTTGGTGTTACTTCCTGTGCAAGATCCTACAGGATACAGGGACAAACCTAGGATTTACTTAAAAATCGTTTATTTTGACAATTAAGGAAAGTTATGATTTCTTAATTCGATAGAAAATGTGAATTTACTAATGTTTTTGAAAAGACTCCTCTTAGACATCTGTCCTAAGATATTTCTTGAATGGTATTTATCCTTACATTTTATTTAATTTCTCTAGAAGCTCCCTCTGAATTTCTCTAAGTGCAGCATTCAAGTGCTTAACTTCTAGGCGGAACTTTTTGCGTTTGCCTTTGAATGGGATTTTACATTTCATTAAGCAAATTCGCGTACACAAAAAAGGGTTGATGTGAATGGGGGAGTCGGAGTGGGTCACCTTTGACATCAGCCCCGGCCACGATCCGAATTACCCCTGATTTCCACGGCCGCCATGCTAATAACAAATTGTTTTATCGTGTATAAAAATTCCGCAATAAATTTACAGTGGTACAATTTTAAGCACGCAGACGTTGGTCCCTGGCCTGTTTTTTGCCACTGCCTTTTGGCCGTTATCGTTGTTGGCTTTCGGGCTTTCTGGCTTTTGGCCGGTGCTGGCATACTTCTGCCTGAATGGCTGAATGGTTGACTGGTTGACTGCTTGCTTGAACGGGCCGCAACGACAGCTTTACGGCCTTTACCCTTTGACGCGTGCCGTCGTCGGATCCTTTGACTTGTTCCGTGTTATCGCTTTGACCCTAACCCAAATTGTGGACTCGCACGCGAGCAGCGCCTCGAAGAAAGGCCCCCAAAAAAGGGCGCCAGGAGCAGGCCAGGATCAGGTGCGGCAGCGGCAGAGCCCTGGAAATGAAGTCAAAGTCGAGCAGAGTCGGTGTCAAGGCCCGATTGGCCTGGCTTTCCACAACAAAAGGGTAGCGATTGTTCCCCTGCGGCGAAAGGAAGTTGTTGGCAACGTCGATTTCCGTTGTTAAATTTTTGGGCTTAAATTGGTATGTGAAGTGCCGAAGGAGCGGAGCACATACATTTCAATACCTATACATATTTTACGAAAGGTTTCTATAACTTAAAGCTAGCTTAATTGATGATTTGACTTTAAGTTTAATTTATTTAATAATTATATTTGACAAACGTGTTTTCCCTAGCCCCACTTCAGAATCCTTTGAAATTCAGTACCTGCAAAGTGTGTTTAGAAAAAATAAAAATAAACTCCGATTGCTGTTTATTTCCCCCTCAGTTATCAGTTGGGCTTTTGTTTGAACAAAGTTTAATTTCATGCTCGCTGCTTGACACTCGCCGCGCGGTGAGAAAAAGGGGGAGAACAGGCGAAAAAGTTTTTATTTTGATCCTTTGACGTAATTTCTAGAATGAAAATTTAATTTCGGAAAATTCTTGTGCAAATAAATGTCGTAAAAATTTCGGCGAATGCCGTGAAGAGCTTCGGAGCTTTGTTGTTTGTGTCCTGTGTCCTCAGGGCGTTTGTAATTGAATTAAAATCCACTTGGCAAACACCACAAACTCGCCTCCCGCACACACACCTCATCCTGCTCCTACTGCTCCTCCACCGCAAAGTGAGCGACTGTGCGACTGTGCGGGTGTTCGGGTGTAAAAATCAATCTATAGGCAAATCACGCGCCCCGACCATGACGCCCCATGAGGGGATTCGTTGTGCTCCCAGCGATGACATTAACAATGGCTTTTGACATATATTTTTTCCTCCGCTTTTGTGTTTACGAATTTTCCTTTTCAATTTTCCTTTCACCGAAAATCCCCGACGCCATGCCTGCATTTGTGTATCTATGTCAATGGCATGAAATATGAATGTGTCACGCCGAGCCTCGGGCAAAATCAATAGTTTGAGCCGGCGGTTGCCACTCATCATGGCATCATGGCGGCAGGAGCTGCTCCAGTTCTCGTCTTTCCATTCGGGGCGCAAGACAAACAAAGGCCCGACTCGGCGAAGGGGTCACTGGGAGGGGGCACTTCTAATAGACCACTTCCCAAAGACCACCCAAAGACGGAGCACACACACACAGCTGGAGAGCGGGATCGAGCCATAACTCATGTGTGCGGCTAGCATTGTTTGTTGCAACAATGTGCCAGCAGCGCACAGTGGGCGCAAATTGGATTTCCATATTACTTTTTGATTGAAATGGGAATTTGATGATGTCTGTTCTTCAAGAACTGCCAAAGGGTTTATATTTTTCGTTTAATGATGTTCGATTACTTTTAAATAACACAAAATCTATTTAATATATTCTGAAATTATATTTTCGGGTGTACATAAACGAGGTCCAGTGTGAGGTGAGGCCTGAATGGCATTTGGAGATTCCAGGGAGGCATTTGCTCGGATGGGGCACATAGTTCAGATCTCACCTAAACCTGCCACAACTCAGCTTCTGGTGTGTATGCGTGGGGGTGTGTGCGATGTGCCATGTGCGATGCCTGTCTCCGGCAGTTATTCGAGACCACTGAGCTGTTTTGCGGTCTATGCACATGAAGCTGTCGGCTTCAGCAGCTGAAGGAGCAGAAGCAAAAGCCAGGACAGAGCGGGAGGCGTCCCCCGAATCTCGACCGCCCCCCAGGGATTGGGTTGCAAAATTGAAAGCAAATATTTGAGTAAAAATTTACACATTTTTCGCAGAGACACAGGGACAAGGAGCCGGCATGTGGGCAGCGTCAGTTGATGGGCAATTTGCTCAAAGCAACCGCAGTTGCTGCGCAGGCCATTCAAGATTGCGGCCTGTCATTGGCTGTGGCCGAAACGTCGGTCCCGAATTAACAGGCTCATTCGTCTCACTATTTACTTGGCCCTAAGAATTTCATTAAATTTGTATAAACAATCCGGCGGAGGGAAGCGCAAACAAAGCTGAAGCGGGGGCGGAAGCGGGCAAAAGAACATGCGAGAGAATTTTTAATTAAAAGCGAGAAGTGAAGGAGCGACTGGCTACAAATATCCTTCACACATATATGTTTACATTGGTTTTGGCCATCGGTACGTTTACTTTGGCTCCTCAACGGAATTGGTCAGTTTAAATCGTTGGCATAACCGAATCCCTTTGACAAATCCAACATTTCTTTTGTATTTTTATTGAATTTCTTGCTATTTTCCCCTTCACTAAGTAATGGAATATCCAAGGTTTATTTAAAATGTATTTAGCCAGAGCAAACAATGGCTTAGCAACGACATCTGCATTGGCGACAATAAAGGCCAGGAATAAATAGAACTGAGCTTAAACGTGTTAAGCCCCAAAACGATTCCGGGGCTAAGCTTGAACCGGCACAACTGGCAAAATTTCAATTAATAATTTCCCGAAATTAAAAAAAAGAAAAATAAGGCCAATAAAAGCCTCTAATTATAGCCGCCGAATTGGGGCAATTAGGCAAATTGCTTTTCAGTCGAGATACACCCCGAATAATTGTGCAAATTTCATTTGATACCGGCCGATAGGCGTGCAAAAAAGTGACTCTTTCGTGCATATATTTGTGAATAAAAATTATGGAATAGGCCGAACGGGGGCTGGTGGTGCGAACTCGCTGCTGGCCAATTAAAGAGACACCAACTGTCATAAAAACTCCCGGCAAAGTATTTTTTATTTAACAAACAGAAGCGGCGGGAGCACCAATTAATTGAAATAATCTTTTTGTTAAATGAAGAGCATAAAAAAGGATACAGCGGAATGATTGAAGGGTGTGATTTTCTTGTAAAATAAATGGGATGAGCTTTGATTGATTGCCAGAGGATTAAGGGGAGCCTCCGTTTGGGGGTAATTAAAATTGTCTAAAGTGTTACTCTCTGAAAGAATTGGGCTTACCTCCATCTCGAGCTCGACATAAAGTTATGAGAATGGCCAAAGGCCTCGTGTAGGCAGTTTAAATATTTGCTGAAATTATTAAATAAAGTTTCAGAGTCTCAGTCCTGAACGCCCCTGGTCCCCTGGCCAATCTCATGGCTCGACTGTTTGCCCGGGCGTGCGTGCAGCGAATATTAAATAAATATTTAAATAAATGTATAAGCAGAGCTCGGCTCACCTGGCAAGAGTCAGGGGGGTAGAGGCGGGACATGTGGACACAGATAAGGATGGAACGGACGCCGACTTCATTTGCATAAAAATTAATTTTGCATGTCATCTATTTGTTGCCGTTGCGCCCCCTGAGTTTACTCCTCTGATTTCTCCTAACTCCCGACTTTCGCCCTCTTGTAGCAACTGCAAGCCGTGTCCTGTGGCCAAGCCGACGTTCCTGTGCGGTGCCGACAACAGGACCTACTCATCACTATGCAGATTGGATTATCACAATTGCATACATTCGACGTCCATACGGATCGCCTGCAAAGGATTCTGTCCCTGCAAGGGTAAGTCCCAGGAACCCTCCTCCTTTCTTTCCATTTCCACAACAAACGAGAAGCGAACAAATACAGGCGGCAGAGCTGGCCCAAACCAGAATCAAATGCTCCGCCAGCATAATGAGCTCCTCCAGCAAGGCCAGACCCAGAGGCAGACCCAACACCAGTTCCAGTTCCAGCCTGGCAATCTGCCAGGACCGGAGCAGGGACTACAGAATAAATTGCATGCATATATTTCGTGACAGGCTTGGTGGGGAGTTGGCCGCCCGAGAAAGTATGCTAGAAAAAGCTGGCTAGCTGCGATTTGCTAGACTGCCGGCAATTAAAAATTCCAATTACCAAACAAAGGCTTTGGC
Organism: Drosophila ogumai; assembly: GCA_018904815.1. NCBI lineage: Eukaryota > Metazoa > Arthropoda > Insecta > Diptera > Drosophilidae > Drosophila > Drosophila ogumai. The sequence continues at coordinate 13,515 of JAEIIJ010007087.1, forward strand.
TTTAAATATTTTTTCGCCGGGCCCCCGAAACACTTGTTAAATATTTAATAGGCCGGCGAACAAGTAGCCGCCGCCATTGTTTTTCCAGAGCCACCCAGCATTGTGGGGGGGGCCAAGAACCACTCGGTGGCCAGGCAGCCACGTTAATTTTCAATTTTGCTCGGCTGAGAGAGCAGCTCTGCAGCGATGCTAAAAACAAAATAAAGCGGAAAACAGAAAGCACCCGCAAAATGTATGGGGCATGCCTCACTGAGCCGGGATGCAAAAAGTTGGCCTGGCCAAGCGATTTCACCACCGCCATTTTGCCATTTTGGCACTTTTCCCCCGTTATTTTTGCAGAGGCTGTCGATGGCAAGCGGCTGCAGCGCATTGCCGGCTACAACAAGTACAACAAGAAGATCAGCCAGGACCTGCAGCAGCAGCAGCAACAGCAGCAGCAGCAGGCCTACAAGGACAGCAGCAACAACAACATCATGATGAACAGCGGCAACATCATGGGCGGCAACAACAACGACTTCAATACGATCATGAATGTAAGTTAATAGTCCATCGTTTATGGCGTGAAACTAATACGGTTATCCTTGCCCGCAGGACAAGGAGGACAACAACCGACACTACAACCACATCAATGCCCAGTACACATTCACGCCCGAGGAGATCAAGTACGACAACAAGCACTACAAGTACCTCAAGTACACGGCCTACAAGAAGGTGAGTGGAGGCGCCTGCCATATCAATATCCCTGCTCGTTCGTGACTTAACCTCCTTGTGATTGGCAGGACTCCAAGTACCAGGAGGACAAGCACAAGATGCGCAACTACAACGAGGTGGTGGAGAAGCAGCAGCAGAAGTTTAGCAAGAACAACAACTTGAATGGTAAGAAATCTTAATTTTGCTATTAATAATACTAAAAAATGTCCTTCGCCCTGCAGGTTACCCCTCGAAGTCGCCGGAGTGCAAGCCCCAGCAGCTGACTGCCATCGGAAACCGCCTGCTGGACTGGTTCTCGGTGATCATGGCCGACAGCAAGAAGCGGCGCCAGCACAGCCAGAAGTCGCGTGCCCACTTCCCGCCCGCCTGCAAGACGGAGGCCAAGTGGATGTTCGGCCACCTGGATCTGAATAACGACGGGCAGCTGTCCCTGCAGGAGATGTACGACCTGGAGCACGACCAGAACGAGCGCTGCATCAAGCCCTTCATCGACACCTGCGACCTGGACACGGACAGTGCGATCAACACGCGCGAGTGGTGCCGCTGCTTCGAGAAGACGGACCGTCCGTGCGCCGCCGTCCGCCGGAGAATCGCCGGCGACTTTGCAGGTGAGATAGGTACAGGTGGACATTTCTCTGGCTACATAACACTAATACTTCTATGTTCTCTCTATATCCGTATGAGTTGTGCGGGCTCCTGGGCCCAATTTATTCCCATTATCCCCCAACAACAACAAGACAACAACAGAATAGAACCAAAACCAAAAAAAAATATAAATAAAACTAAAGAAAAAACCAAACCGAAACAAGAGAAAAAAATGTAAAAAAGAAGCGTAATTTGGTTTCAGTTGGTTTCATTACTTTCATAGCCACTCTCTCTTTCCCGTCTCTGTCTCCGCTATGCGCCATATCTTTCGGCCCGCTTAGTTTTTGTTTGTCTGACACTCTTTGCCCCCCACTTTACACGCGTTGGAACCTTTTTCAAACTATAATTAAGCGCCTGACAGCTAAATAGAAACCCTGACACACTTGCAGGACAGTGCTGCCAATTTGTCCTTTTTATGCGGGCAGGATTGTCCTTTTTAAAAAAGAACATCTATTTAAAACAATATTGCCCTTAAAAGTGGTTAATGAACGGTTAACGAAAATGTATAAAATAAGGCATATAGTTTCAGAAAATGTATACATTTAATATTATAATAAATCTACAAAACATATTAAAGAAATATAAAAAAGCATACATATGTCAAAAATATAATTTGTAATTCTTGAAGAATAATCTCCCAAAACAAAAATTTTTTTTTTTTAAATCCTTTGTTATATTTCGTCGTATGATGTATCCTTTTCACTAAATTATCTCTTATTTTGGTATATGCCGGAATGTCCTGTTTTCGAAACAAAAAGTTGGCAGCACTGTTCCACACACTTTACACTCACACAAATACCAGCAGTTAACAGAAGTAACCTTTTTTCGCGCTGCTTTCGTTGTTAACTTTCGTTTTGTGCTCGCTACCCGTTTTTTCAACATCTCTTAGCCAAACGCAACTTTTAAGCCAGCAAATTAAACACTTCTAACAACAACACAGAACTTTTCCCAGGCTCCAACCCCGTTCCCCGCTGTAGAAACCGCCACTGTCCGATGCTTTTTGTGTTTTTGCCTTTTAAAAAAACCCCCAACCCCAACCCCAACTACATATATTATTTCCCCTCCGCCGCCGCTGTCCCTTTGTTGCCACACGACCCCGAAACAAAATAGATCCAGCAGCAACTTTGCTTGTGCCGCTTCTCACTGACCCCCATCCGTGCCCCTTATCCGCCAGTAAGTTGCCCCACTAACAGGCCTCCCTCTCTTCTCTCCACGACGAAAACCAATTAGGCGCCTACGCACCCGACTGCGACATCCAGGGATTCTACAAGCCCACCCAGTGCCACAGCTCGGTGGGCGTCTGCTGGTGCGTGGACAAGCACGGAGTCGAGTTCGCCAACACACGCACACGCGGCAAGCCCAACTGCGGTGAGTACTTGGTCCAAACCGGGGCTTAAACAGGGCAGACCAAGAGGTGGTCCAAGAGGGCGACCAAAGGTGCTCCAAGGGGGCATCGCATAAACACTTAACCCAAACATTTGGCGAGGGACCCAACAAAAGGCCCACAAAGTTTTCTAAATGCCGTAATGAGGGAGGAACTGCAGGTAAAATGGGTTGAGCTGGTCACCTGCCACACTTAAACCTCTGTAAGCCCAGTTGACGTTTGTATAATGCACCTGAGAAAGGCTAGTTAAACATTTTACAACCATAGTTGTACGGTAAGCCGGCCACATGAAAAACCCCTTCAGAGAAATAAAAAAAACTATTTTTTTACGCTAATAATTTGGTTGTATTCAGAGCAACAATTTAAATGCAGTGCAACCTTTTTAAATTTTAAATATTTTAAACTTATAGAAAAACTAGGGAATAATTCGTGGTTTTTGTTGATTTTTTTTCATAGTTATACGGAGAGATGAAAACCCACTTCAGAGACATAAAAAACTATTTTTTTTGCGCTGATAGTTTGGTAATGTTCAGAGCAACATTAAATTCATGCTTTTTAAATTTTTGAATATTTTAAATCTATAAAAAACTAAGGAATTATTTGTGGTTTTTGTTAGTTTTTTCGCCTTTATAATCATGAATGCCAAAATAATCCTTTCGGTGAAAATTTACTGTCATTGGTAGTTGTAGCCAGTTAATGTGGTTTAAATGCGCAATATTCTCGTATTTCTTTAACGATTTCCGTGGCAATCGAACTGGTGTGGCAGGCACCACACCAACGTTTTGCCAATTGAGCTCATGCCATTTACCTGTATTGAAATATCAGCCCTTAAGCCAGCTTTTATGGCCCGATGCTGAGTTATGCGTTGCCGCAGTGCCGGCCGGCTGGCTGGCCGGCCTATCGGCATCGAAAACACCTCGCACTCCGTTGCGTATACGTAATCTTCTTATCTCCGGTCCTTGTGTTTGTGTCCAGGATTTAAGTCTGCACTTAAGGTTGTTAAAGTTGTCGGTTGGGTCCAGGACAGGCCGGACAGGAGGGGCATTACCAGGGGATCGGTAATTGAGTTTTCCTATTAATATCGCACATACGCCATGCATAACACATGAGCGGACTCCGAACGGGTTCGAGGACACGGACGAGAACGTGGACAGGGGACGGCTGACCGCCATTAGACATGCATGCGGCGAATGGGTCAGATTAGCTGGGAATGTGGGAGTCTCCATGAATTCATAGAACGAACGAAACGTAACGAAGCGAATTTTAATTTCATCCAAATCCAAACAGAGTCCGTGGTTAATAACGCCGCCTCGCTCACATCCGACGACGAGGACGAGGGCACCGACGACGAGGACAGCGCGGAGGGCAGTGCCGATCAGATGCTCGTCTTCTAAGCGACCCGACCGGAGGGCTCCGGACGGACAGGGCTACGGAGATGGATGGCCCCGGGCCCCGGACGCCGGCACATCCAATCAGCGAGCCACCATCGAGGCGGATGCGCTAGCGTTGTAACGGAAAATTAATATTATTATTATTATGATTGCAAACAAACCGAAAGTGGAAGTAAAAGCAAACGCAGCAGCAGCAGCGAAAACCCAAAACCGAAAACCAAAAACCCAAAACCGAAACATAAATGTGCAGTAGCCAAGTAAGCGTTTTTGAATAGAACTACGTATAGCAAACAGCAGAAGCAGAAAAATTACTCACACACACACCCCATGCCGCGAAGGATGTTAGCGAAAGGATAGCTAAAACATCAGAGGGAAAACCAAAGAAAAACTGTAGCATAGTTGAAGGCGCATCGCACGCAAATTGGCATTTCGCTGATGCCAACAGTAGGAAAAAAAGAAGCAAACTAAAACTAAAACTAAAGAAGAACACCCCCACACGTCCTTTAGCAGGAGCCAGCCATCCGCAGCTCAAGCAATTTGTTCAGTCAATCAGCACAGCCCAGTCAGCCGGGATATCTCCTTTGTTATCAGCGCTGTTGGGGCACGGATGGGTGGCCCCTGGTGGCCACACACACACAATTCGCATCCGTCTATTTTAGCCTTTCGCAGCAGAATTAGCTCACGATTATCGGCCCCTCATTCTGTCCCCTGCTTTCGCGCAAGCAACACACGACACACGCTAAGAATTCCGCCCAAAAAAAATATATAAAAATTTATGTGATAAGTTTTTGAAAAATGAGAAAGCGATCGAAGACGACGACGGCAACTAGCGACTCCAGAATCAGCCACAGCATCAGGACGACGAACATCGGGCTTGGAGGAGTTCAGTTAACAGGAACGTGCGGCCAAAGAAAGTAGTTTGAGCTCATAGTTGTTGCATATGTACGAAACATAATCGCATTCATTTAGAGTTACTTACTCGTATCAGACACATGCCAGCAGACATATGTTAGTGGGAAAGATCCGGCGATGGCTTTGTTTTGGGAGGCAAGCAGTAGAGTGGAGTCCTTGGAATCACCTGCACCTGCTTCTATGTAAACCGATTGTCCGTAATTCACCCTCGCGATAACACACACACACACACACGACACTGACTCAGCAGCATCAGCACTTTTGGGCGGACGTAAGACGCATCCTCGTGAAGTAACGTAAGGAAGGACTCTACTCGGCTAGAGGTTCGATAAATGGCAATTCGCTTATACATGCATATACAAATAAATATATAATATGTTTAACATGTAAGTATATAGGAGGCATAATTAAGTGGCAGCATCGGCAGATCGACAGAACGTAGCTCATCCCTCATTTTTTAAATCCCCTTTTGATATTTTCCCGTCGCGAGTAAAATAACATCAATTGGATTTTAAACATACTATATATTTACGAGCGAAAAGGATAAACGTAAAATGCTTGCAACAAAACGAAATTATATAGCCAATTGTAGTAAACCAAACCAATGCGTATAAATAAACCTTTTAATTATAGCTAAAATTTATAACCGACAAAGAACATTAATAACAATCATTTGAGATCAAGCGAAGAGTGAAGATAATATCTGTTTTCGTCTGCATTTAAAACCAGAAAACTAGAAGCGAAGGAAACGAATGTGTAAACCCTATAACTGACTATGTACTACGATTACGATTGTATTTATGTATGTATTTATGTACTTGTGTATTATTATGCAAATTGCATTAATTCTAGGGAGCCAAATGGGTCGCCACCGCAGAAATCGTATATCCCATTAGAACAGACACAGACCCTTGGCACCAAAACTCTGGCTAAATCCGCATTACCCTCCATTGTTTTACCCGATTTCCGGTTTACCAAGCCCACAATTTGCCATAGCATCCCTTTCACGATACGTACGTAATGCATTTTGAGAACATTTCCAAGGAACAATGCGATTCGATAGCACAGGTTTTCGTTTCTACCAACTAACGTTCATACATAAACGTACATAAACGTACGGAATGATGAAATCAATAAATATTATTTACTGCAATTTAAGGCTGGACTCTCATTGAATCAATCACTTTCAGAGCTAAAGGATCTGCGGGGGCAATAAATCCGGTCGTGTCCAAGACCGAATATCTAATGGGGCGCCGCTGGCCACATTAAACAAATTGTGGCAACTTGTGACATTTAAGCGGACTCCAAACAGCACAAAAGCGGCAAGAATGCGAATGACTAACAATAAATTTACGGAGCTAATTTTATGCGCACACAAGCAGCAAAAAAGCCAAAGCAAAAGCGAAAAACAAGAGCAAGTCAACGAGGGCGACGAGCAACAGGCGCCCAAAACAATTATGGCACAGATTTAAATAAATTTTAGTTAGCAAATGGCACGTTTTGGGGGGGCCATTGTGGCGGGGGGTGGATATGGAGCACGGCAAGTCAACGAGTTCACACGCTAGTTGCTTAGTGGGGGACTCGCAGCCATATGGCGGTATAGCGATGTCAAGGGTGCACAAACCGGCGGCAGCTTTGGCCTGCCGTTCAAAACGGAAGTTGCCGGCGACAATTAAGCAACAGAACACAGACACACCGACACCTACTGAGAGGGCGGTGGTAATACTTATGTGCCCTGCCAAAGTTGTACATTCTAAGCCCAGTCAGTAGGTTTATACGTCACTCAAAGTTGAGCACAGACTTCTACACTGAAAGACTAAACTTGTTTTAATAGAGAAAAAGGTGAGTAAGGTAAGCAAATAGTTAGTGTTTTCTTTAAGCAAAGTTATATTTATTATTTCAAACTATAACCTTATATTTCCTTAATCAAAAACTTAATGAATAAATTAAAATTTCCCTCTGTGTATTTAGTACACTTGTGTTGGGGAACAGCCATGAATTTTGGCTAGCTGGCTTTGGCTAAATATTTGGCCAACATAAACAAGCCCCCGGCTGGGAGTGCGTCGGCTCATTTGCATAATTCTGTGAATCAGACAATGCGACAAGTTGCACATGCAACGCCTGGCTGCTCCAACATCCAACATCAGAGCATCATCTGAGTCCAACTGACAGACCGAGTACTCTGAACCAGGCCGCAAAGCTTTCACGTCATCCCAGACATGTGGGGGCGACCCTCTGCTTCCGGGGACGCCCCTGACTTTTTGGCATTTTTAATTAGGCCCAACTCTCTGGCCCGTGCTGCGATATGTGTTATTATTTAGCCGCTTGCTGTTGGCAACTTGTGTTTTTACGCGTCATTCAAGCGGCACTTGACACCCTCGCCACCTCGCACGCCCACGCAGTCGGACCCCGCTTTATAGTTCAAGGTGAGTGTGGAAAAGTTTTGGTGGAAGGGGCGGGAAATAAACTTACAGCCCTTTTGTTGTTGTAGGCCAGTCTTTTGTTAAGAATTTAAGCTCGTACCACCTCGTCCTGCTGCCGATTGTGCTGGAACATTCCAGCTCCGTGTCACGCCACTGAATGTTTCACATTATTTAAGACATTTTTTTATGGGTTTTTGCATGGCCAACTGGAGGAGGGGCAATGCTGCAGGGGCGTGACCTGCAGCTGCATGCAACGGGCAATTATTGCGCAGTTATTGCATGTCGTGTGCAATGCCTATGAATTATTACGTATACGCAGTGTGTCCACGACGAAAACGAAAGTCGGACAGGGATCCCTGCTGCAGATGTTAATAAATTAAACGAAATTGCTACTGTTTTCGTTTTTTATGGAAGGTAAAGTACATGTTTTTTAATTATCACAATAAAGGGATTATGAGATATAAATTAAAAATAAAATTAAACGAATTCTAGGTCTTACTAGATTTTAAATATTGAATAGGGAAAATTATAGTTTTTCTATACAATTTTGTTACATTCAGCCTTCTTAGCTTGTGTTCAGCAATGCCGTATCGGTTTTACTAATTAACTACTTTACAAAATACTGTTTTGTGGTAAAAAGTACTTCGATTAAAAATATACATCTTCTGTACATCATGCCCTGTTTTGTGGGGGAAAACCACTCGCACTTCGTCGAACCTTCCTCAAGTCAAAAGACACTCATTGAATTAGGTAATCCCTGAGGCCCTAATGTCAACCGATGTGGCTGCCATATCGCCGCTCAACCAAGACGCTTCGGTTGCTGAGGCAACGGCTACGCAATCGTGGAGGCAGTGAAGCGACCTTGGCCAACTTGCCAATAGGTTCCCAGTGTGCTAACCGCAAAGGTCACGCACTGTGCCAATACATACGCACACTGCGTATATCTGGGGGCCCTTTGATGACACAGTAATTAAAGGCTACCTGCTACTAATTAGCGATAAACAATCGGCCAAGAAGGGGGCCAGAACAGAGCCATTTGTCACTCGGGAGCAACTGGCAGCGGCAGCCGTTACAAAGGGAAACAAACGTTGTCAACGCCAAAACCACTGAACTGTTAAAAGTGCCATTGAATCCAAACCTGGGCGATGCTGGGCGCAACTGTGTAAACAGACGGAGTAACGGCGGCGGCAGCATGCATGGCTAGATGCGATGTGTATTTGATGGGTGCTTGTACAACCTGGACAGATACAGATACAGATGTAGATACAACCCGAACCGTGCCCCGAGATGGAGCCACGCTGCTGCGTAGCCTCGCCCTTTTCCCCTGCTCCCTTTGAGCCAGCCTAGCGCCAAATAGTTTTGTTTATTGCACATTGAAATCGAGCCAGCGAACAATTCGGTGGCTGCTCCGCGCGCGACACACTCCAGCGATCTAATCAGCAATCTCGGCGACACGAAATTTCTCATACGCTCGGTTAGCCGCGACGTCGACGCTCGATCGAGCATTTTTCCGTGCATGCACTTGGAGAAATCTCGAGACGATCACACAATCTTCAAATAAAGAATCTTAAGAAAGGTAAGGAAAAGTCGTCTCTTGATTTTATTTTAAATTACATTGGTTAGTGGTAGTATAACACTTAATTTTTTTCTAAGGAAAATGGTCACACATGTCTTAAAGAATATTTTTGGGATAAATGACACCTAATGAATGATATATTAAGAAGATAATAAATTTATTTAAATTTTCTAGGTATTTATATACCCTTTTAAATATCTAAAATTATAAACAGCAACAATGTTGTATCATAAATCGGCAGAAATAAAGTTTTACCCATTTAAAGGGCTTAAAAACATACATCCTTTAGAAAAATATTTCCCTGCATTAACTCAATGTATTATATATTTATTTATTCAGAGATCAAAATTTAATTTCCCTTTCATGAACACATATATTTTCTTTCCATGCACAGCTGCTGGTGCGTCAGAGTCACTCATACTCGGTATCATTTACATACGCAACGCTCCGGAGTCTAACTGGCGCTGTGAGGGATCTCTCGACCCGGCCGAGAGCTTAGATCAGAGTTTCCAGTCGGCTATTTGCAAGTGGAGAGCCGCGCGAGTCAGACGTATGCCTGCAAGCGATCGCCGGGCTAATTAAACAAATACATAACTAAACAGATAAAACAAAGTGCAATCGACTAATGGCCGTGGCAGGAGTCAAAGCCACAGCCGCAGCCACAGCCATACGATGTTTTAAAATCGAATAAATAATGCATGGCGATGTATGAACGTGTTTTGAAAGTAATTAGCACAACGCTGCTGCTGCCAGCGGCTGTCTGACCCACATCTGCGAATAGCACTAATTTATATTTCATGGCAAGTGGACACGGACAGGATACCGAGTCGGGCTGAAGAGGACCTCCTGATTTGGAGTCGCTCTTTCTCCCGGTCCCAGGCTGTTTGCGTATGCAAATAGTTCCATCCGCAGGCGATTGAGTGGCCAACTGGCCGTGCACGTGCCGAAAGTGTTAAACTGTGCCAAACATAACCCGCAAACAAGCCGGCCAAACAGGCAAAAAGCCAGTGAATAAATAGTGTCTGTGCTGTGAGTGTGAGTGCAATGAGAGCCTAGTACACGGGCCCGGGCCGAAAATCAATTACAATTTATTAGACGAGCATGCCAAACGATTGGCAGCGGCCACCACAGAAACGCATCTGAAACAATGCCCCAATCAGCTCCCAGAGCCGCGGCCCCGTGGCTATGTAAATTAGCGATTGCAGCGATTTTGTTAATGCTGCAGCAGAGTGTTTGCGGTGAGTCCGAGTCCAGTCCAGCCTCATCTCTATCTGTATGCCCTCTACAGATCTGGTCAAGATAATAGCTTTGAGTATATTAATAAAATTAATAATACTTTATACGATCTTGTTATAAAAAAGCTCCCGAGGGACTTTCATCCTTTTGAATAATATATTTTATGTATAATTCATTTCAC
>JAEIIJ010007096.1:0-38348 GCA_018904815.1 Drosophila ogumai
AAATAAAAATCATTTGAAATAAACTCACCTCCGCTGTGCTGGTGGAGCGCATGTCACAGTACAGGGTCTCGTCGTTGGTCAGAATCTTGATGGGACTGCGACCGCCCTTCAACCAAATGCGGCAGTTTTCCACCGAAAGTGTGGCGTACTTGGCATCCATGCGGTGCAGCTTGGCCACCAGCTCCTGCTTGGCCTGCTCGGCGGTAGTGTTGGCATTGTACACCCACTCGCACACGCAAGGCAGCTTGGAGGTCTCGTTGTCCAAGTCCCCCAGTCGCAGGAAGTGAATCTTGGCCTTGTACTCATCCGCCTGCAGGGTCTTGCCCAGCTCCACGGTCAGGGTCTCGCCCTCGGTGAGGAGGACCAGCGAGTTGTTCTGGTTGCTAGACAGATTGCTCTCGTGCTTGCGCTGCAGCTTGAAGTAGGCGGCGGGCACTTGGATCAGCTGCTCGATGTGGCGTTTGAAGGCGCCCATGCGCATGTGGGTGCCCACCAGCAATTTATAGGCGCGCGTTGGTTTCCTCAGCTGCGCCTCCTCATCCGATTGATGGCCGCCGGAGCTAGAACCAGTGCCCACCACATCCACGCACTCTATCCGCGAGGCGTGGAAGAAGTGCGGTGTACTGGTGGGCAGAAGCAGTGGATCTAGTGAATCCGCCGCCGCCGCATAGCTGCCGTTGCCATTGCAATAGGCATGAACACGCATCATGGCATCGTGGGAGGCGGCCTCGTCCTCGGGACTGGACAGCTGCGGCGAGTGGCTGGTGGAGCTTACCTGACTGTCGCCGCCACCCCGATGGGCGAGGTTATCCGACTCCACCAGGGTGCGATCCCCGTCGCTCAGGCTGCTGTCCTCCGAATTGGATTCGTGACCATGGCTAGGACTGGGCTGGGTCAGAGGTTCCAGCAGATCCCGCTTGTAGCGACGCCAATCGGAATCATTGCTGGAGGATTCGTGACCAGGTCCCAGGCCGTTCATCATGGCGGCATCCACAACGTCACCACCACCGCTGGCAGACTGACAAAGCAAAAAAATCAGAAAGGTGGAAATGGCAATTGCAATCTTTTCCTTAAAACTCACCTCTACCGACTCCACGCTGGGCACTCCCAGCACCTCCAGGCTGGCTGCATCCGTGTTGGGCACGTTTAGGTAAAAATATGTAATGGATTTGAACTGGGTATTGGCCAGATTCTGTAGCTGCTGCAGCGCCTCGGGCGTCGGATGCGGATCGTAGGCCACAAAGGCCTTGGGCACCGTTCCGCGCACCGTGGCGAGCAGGAAGGGCTGCTCACTAATGTGCAAACGGACGGCGATGGAGCGACGCAGGACGTCGCTTGCCTCCCGCTCCCGCGCTGCTGAGTAAACCAGGAAGGGACCGTCCATGGCCATGGTCGATAGATCTACCATAAACACATACCAGGTGATGCCATCCGGTGGGTAAACCTCGAACTGCTGATCCTCGGCCCGATACTCCAGCAGGAAATCCAAACTGTAGTTCTGGGAGGCCCTCAGTTCGGTCAGCGTCGGATCTGTGCAGCTCTCCAGGGACTGGATAATAGTGTCCATGGTGGAGTTGTAGGCCACTAAACGGCAGCGTGAGATGGGCGCAAATTGTTCCACACTCAGCATCTCGTGGGCAGACATCAAAACGCTGTTGATGTCGAAACTCTGCGAGACATAGACCCGCGTGATCTTCATCTTCTTGAGCAGGGGATTGTAGAAGTAGACGCGCGGCTTGTACAAATCCGGGAGAGCCAGATCTGTGACTGTGATGTGTCTTCCCAGGCGCGTTACCCGAGTCTCCTCCTCTGAATGCAACTTGGGCAGCAGGGTCTTGATGTGCTCTGGAAAGTCGGCCACCTTGGCGGCCTTCTCATTACGCTTGGCATCCACCTGGCGGTACATCAGCATGTAGGCATTGGTGCTGGAGGTGTAGGCACTCGAGTAGTAGCTGCCATTGGGTCCGCCAAAGGAGCGCTGGATGTCCTCTTGGGTGATCTGTGAACAGGTAACAAATGATAATAGCCAGAAAAAAGAAACGAAAGCAAGCAACCTACCGTTGACACATTCTGATCGTTGAAACAAAACCACTCGTTGCTATCGAAATCTCTAATGTAGGCATAGTAGTGGCCACCCGAGGCACTGCCCGAGTGAATCATAATGGCAAACAGCTCGTACATATATGGACCAGATCCCTGCTTGGCGCTCTTGCTGGTGCTGCTGCTCATGTCGATGCCCTCGTCCTCGTCATTCAAATCATTCTCATGCTGGCTGGAGCTTGCAGTGGTCACCACCCCGCTGCTTAGGTTGTCATCCTCCATGGCCGAGCCACTGTCCGCCGTGCTGCAGTCATCCACAGTGCCGTTCATCTGCGAAGTCTGTTCGCCACTATTACCGCTTCGGTTGATGAAAGTGTTGAGGTTGAGGGTTTGGGGGAAAGTCACTCTATAGGAAGAGAAAATAATAATCAGATCTAAAAGTCCCTTTGATTGGCCACACTCACCTGTCGTTGAGCTTGATGCGATGCATTGTCTGATAATCAAAATCAAAGCGCTTCAGATGCAGTGTGAGCACGTAGGGGAAGGACTTGAAGTGCAGCCCCTTGTGAGCATCACACTTCTTCTTGCACTTCTCACATAGATACTGGTTGTTGCCATCCAGCGTCTCCGGCTGGACAAAGGCACGCAGAGCCTCCTCAATGCTGCCGTAAGCCGAGCTGCTGCCAAAGGGACGCACTGGCAAGGGGATATCCAGGAAGGTGTCCTCCCGCGTCTTCTCCGTGTTGCACTCCAAACACTTGACATAGTCATTCATCTTGCCCTCGTACAGATTGGAGATGAGGTTGGCCTGCTTGGTGTTCTTGAACTTGTGCTCCAGGGCATCGAACATGACGCGGCACAGCTCCTGGATGTCATGCTGCTGCCACGCCTCGGTGGAGTCCCAGCCAAAGCTGCGGGTCAGATCCGTGGTCTCCACCGCCGCCTTGGGCGACGTCTGCAGGTTCAGGAAGAGTTTCTGCAGCTGATAGGGTATGTTCTTGGCTTCGTTGTCGTTGTCAAACTCCCAGCGATAGAGGGCATTCCGGAACTCGGGCGTCATGTACAAAGCCTGCAGGAGACTGTTCAAATAACAGGTCATGGCCTGGTTCACTAGACCCACATAGCCCCTGGGGCCGCCATTGGCATGCCGGGTGGTGGCCTCTCCCTCGGTTTCCGTGGTGGCTGAGGCCACAAAATCAGCGGCAGTGGCCCGCTGCCACGAAGGCAAGTCATCGCCACCGTATTTGCGGCGATAGAAGTTCGATACAGCCGGATCATTGCCATCATCTAGGCCACTGGTAACATGATCCCCTTCTCCGGCGGCACTTCCATCACCTCCCTCCATATCGCTTGCGGGAACACCAAAGTCATAGCCCGGTCCCAGCATCGTAGGACTTGCAGAGGCGCCCAGGGCCAGATCATCGTCCGAAAGCTGCTCTGCATCCGATATGAAAAGCTCCGAGGAGGCATCCTCCGAGGGCGAGATGAGCTGCTGCAGTTGCTCGGATATATCCGCTTTCGTCAGGGTGTCAATGGGCTCGCTGTCCAGCTCCTTAATGGGCGAAGAAGGCTTGACGGGACTTGGACTGATTTCGGCAATTGCCTTCGAAGCCTTGGTCTTCCGGGGACTCGCCTCGGAAGTGGCCTCGGGAGTGCTCTTGGGACTCTCTTCGGGACTGGCCTTGGGAGCTGCTTCCTCTGTAGCTTTCAGAGATTTGGAACTCTTCTTTTCTGGCGAGGCCTTGGTCTTGGTAGGTTTCTCTGTGCTTGACTCCAGGCTACCATTGGCCAAAGAGTCCTCGCTCGTTGTTTTTGACTTGCTTGGTGACGTGGAGCCCGAAGCCGGCTTCTTCTTGATCTTTTTCTTCTCCCCCGTGGCCGGGCTCTTGGCTTTCGCCTCCTCAGACTTGGTAGAAGTCGCCTTTTTTATCAACACCTTCTTTATGGGCAACTCAAAGCGTTTGCTAACATCGCCATCCCAGCTGCCGGAGGGCAGCAGAACCAAGTGATTTTTCAGCTGCCGCTCGAAGCCATCCACATCGTACAGCAACTGGGAGTCCAAGGCATTCAGGTTAACCTAGGAGAGGATAGTTACCCATTTTAGTTAAGGCAAGGAGCCACAGAGCTCTACAACTTACCAGATCCTTGTTGTCGTGGGGCTGCAGCAACAGCTCAAACTTTCCGTAGGGAAACTGGGTGGCGATGAGGTCAATCACTCGCTTCACCGTATAGTGTGAGCGCACCACCACATTGATCTTCTTCTGCTCGGAGCCGGGTGTCTGGTCAAAGACCGAGACGGTGCACTGCTCACCGCTCTCCTTGTCCTTGTCCATGATTGTCCGCGATGGTGCTGATGAAGGTCCTGCGGGATGGAGAATTCAAAGTGAAACGATGAGCTTTCTATACATGAATTTTGTTATACGATTTAAGCTTTCTCCAGTTAAGCTAAAACAAAGGAGTTCTAGGCTGTCATGACACCTTTGACGTGGCCAAGTTGCTGGTCATGGCGATGATGCTAAGGCAAGTAAATAAGGAAGAGGCTGTTGCGAAATCTTCTTGTTTTTCGACCTCATTCGCGAATAAAGCAGCAGCCGAAAATCGAGAGGCCCCCAGCCACCGCTATTGACGTGCTCCGTGTACGCTTTTCGCGCCTTATTTGTACGGGAATAGCGCGCCAGTTGGCATCTATATATATACATACAAGCACGTACGCCCATCATCCATCCTCCATGGCAGGTCGTGACTCACGCGCAGTGGAATTTTCGTAAACAAGCGAAAGAACCATTGGCCAGCTCCGGAGGAGAACTGGACAGAACGTCTCCGTCAAATCATAAATTTCACTGCAAGATGTCACTTGTGGCCGACCGGGTTTTCTTTGTGGGACGGCGGCACCCGGGCTCCACATCATAACGGAAGTGGTGGTGATTATATGGCTTAATATCTGGCGCCAGCATTATGGCAGTGCGCAAATTGCAAGTGTCCCGCCCACACAGAGGTATATATATATCCAAAGCGAATATGGAAATATTATTCTAGAAGAATTGGGTAAGACTTGAGAGATTTAAGAGGAAAAGAAAGTCTAAATTAAATCGAAAAATAATGGAGAAATATATGTAGAATTTGGTATATAATTCTCTATTATGAAAACCGTTAATTTTTTTTAAATAATAGTTAAGCGAGGAATAAGTTTGTGTTTTACTTATTAAGGTTTCTTGCAAAAGCTTGACAGACTTAAGAGAAGAGGTCTTAGGTCTTCTTCATTAAATCAATTCTTTACTTTATTTAAATAATATTTAAGTGAGATTTACGTTTTGTATTTTAATTACGAAGATTCCTTGCCAAAACTTCCTTTGATTTATGGCAATTATGACATTTATCTACGGACATTTCAGCTTTGATTTAAAGCTATATGGAGCATAAATATGCTTGAAAAAGGCGAATTTTTAAATGCCTCTGCTTGCCAATGGATTCTATTTTTAATACATCAATATATATTTGGCAATTAATTTTTCGAGATTTAATGGCGTCTAATTGAGTGTCCAATGCAATTTAAAGATCGCATTTTCGCAATGTTTTTCCAATGCGCTAAACCGAAATAACCACAAGTTGTACAAGATATACAAGATATACAAATGTAGTCACTGCTCTCTCTTCGTATGGAAGATGCACCGCCACGGGCTGTGGCTCTGTCCAAACACATGTTGGATGAAAGAGCGAGATGGGGATCCCAAAAATGCTAATACTCGCGGGGCCAGCAAACCAACAAAAATCAAAATAAGAAAAACCCGTGCTGCTAAAAATAAAGACAGGCGGCGACAGCGACAAACGACAAACGAAGAAGCGCACATAAAACGTAGAGAAGCGGCATTAGGTCTTTGGGAGCGCGTTTTGAAAACGCGTATATCTTGGCTATTTGTAAATGCGAAGGTTTTCAACTAGACTCGGACCCGGCGGCACTCGTGGATATGTATCCATCCGGCTGAATGCTGTGGCACTCTCAACACATATCGACTCAATATTTACATGATGACGATGTGGAATCTTGCGTCAAATGTTTGTGTTGGTTTCTCGGGGCATTACAGAAACCGATATCGCAAGTTATCATATAGACAGGGGAGAGAGAGAGCGGCCTGTATTCTCTTATATATTTGTGCTATTTTTGAAACTATTTAAGCAATGCGAAATCTATGATAGTTTCGTTGTGGGGGCGAGATGAGAGATGACGGACGGCTGGCTGCCGGAAATCGCACAGGATTCCTGGGGGCAATCCAACAAGTCATATAATGCACACAATTTCCATTACGAAATATTTCCTATTCTTAGACAACTTCACTTGGAGCAGAGCCTACGCTGCTGCTGCTGCTGCTGTGCCCGACGTTTTGGGTGAATCAGTGTGTATATGCTTGGTGGGCCGTGTGCTCTATATGCACTGCTTTTACCGTCGTCTGATAGTGCCTTGCCGTTCCGTTCCGAACTAGAAGAGGAGCCGACCGCCGTCAACGCACGACATAGTTCACGCGTGTACTGGCCGATTCGGATACCGATCGCCACATTCGCATGGCGATGCCGCTGCCGATTCCTAAACCGAAGATATCCCACCCGATCTACCAATCACTCGGCCAAGAGAGCCTTCCCCGTTCACCGTGGGAATGATGCACCAACTCGGGTTCGGGCAACCTATAAACACTGATAACGATTCTCGGGGGGAGGGTCTGCCAGGGCAAGTGCCTCCTTCCTCCTCCTTCATCGGAACCCGAACCCCAGCCTGAGCCCTGGCGGATTACTCAATGGATATAGTCTATGGACTCGGCGTTGTCGGTGCCAGCGAAAGTGCTATTAATGTTTGCGATCTCTCTCTCTGAGATGCCTCTCTTCTCTGTGACTGCGGGAATGAATGACTATTTTTATATGAGGCTGCAATTGGCGCACTGAGACATCCTTTCCACAGGCGCCATGACTAAGTGCTGACCACTGCTTCTGCCGACGCCGCCGGCGTGGCAATTCCGGGGAGAGTGCGACGACTCTCGTTTGCGCAACACTTTGGGGCCCTAGGTTCCAGTGGGCGGTGGGCAAGGGGCGGTGCTCTCGTTGGGTGTTCTCCGATCGGTCAAGGCTTTGTTTCATGATGTGCGTGTTTCTGTATGAGTGTGTGCGACCCGAAAAGTGGCCCCATTGAGTGTCCTTCGGGGCTAGGAAGGTGGCCCCGCAAACTAGGCGCGTCCATATGTCGCAAATTCGAGGGGCCGCTGCCGCCGCTGCCGACTTGTGTTTTTCTTCGCTGTGCCTGTATGTGTGCTGTGTGTACCTCCCCGCGCGCACTCACTCACCTCGATGAGTGTGTGTGTGTGAAAATACTGCAGTGTATGCCTGCGGTGCGGTGTGCTGTAGGTGCGTGTGCGGGGATTCTCCTCCTTCGTGGCTCTGCTTCTCACTGCCTGTCTTCCTTACGGCTTCTACGGCCAGTCGGTGCACGGTTGAAATCCGGTTAAAACGAGGCTCGACGCGACATTTTTTACAAATGTTTTTTGTTGTTCCGCTGCGGCTGTTTTGCTGTGGAGTTGCTCGATGGTGTGACTGCCGGTCACCGTTGCGGGAATACCAAATAAGCAATAGCAGTGTAGTACGGTCACACTGACTCATTTTTAAAATTCTTTGGAGAATGTGCATTTTTCAGTTTGTATTCAATTATAGAGACAAACTATAATTGTATACAATATTAGATAAATATTAAGAAGAAATATTTTCTTGTCTCAAATTAAACGAGCTGAAATGTTGAAAGTGCATTTTAAAAGAAAGTCCATGAATGAATATCCTGAACGAAATATATTAGTATATTTAGCACAGTGCCTGTAATCGTCAAGGGAATAGCCAGAATAAAAACTAGAATCTTACAAATTAAAAAAAAAAATAAAATGTTTAAATTTAAATCGCCTAAAAATATCGATATTGGTTTTTTACTTTAATTGCAAAGTTTTTGAAATTGTATTAAGAATAACTTTAATTCTTTTAGCTTTATTTGAGAACAAGAAGATGTATTAAAATTTTATCATTTTTTTAAATGCAAAAAATAAAAAAATTAAGACCAAATTACATAGATGAAAATATCAAAAGAAATCCAAACTAAAATATTAATTTAATATACTCGTAATATCGACCGTTAAGCTCTTAAGTTCGGGTTCGATAGTCTACCTACTATCGATAACGATGTTTTTACAACGCGAATTTTCCCGATGCAACCCTAAGTATCGAGAAACGTCGAGAAATTTCGACGGAGACACCAAAAATCTATAAAAAGGGTGGTGCGCGCGGCCGTTGCTCATTATCAAACAAAAATTTCTAGAGAAAGGAAAGAAAGTGTAGAGTGTGTTAATCTGCGCACAAAAAAAAAAAAAGAAAACTGAGGAAAAACGAAGAACAATTGATTCAATCGGTGAAAACGTTATAAATATTTCAAGAACCTTGCGACGTAAAAGTACAAAAACACATAAAAATCAGTGAGAGGAAAGAACAACGCCCTTGTGTTTGGCCATTGCATTTGCATTTGTATTTGGATTAAACGGATTTAGAGACACTTTAGGTGAGTTGTGGTATTAGCATATTGTCGGGCATTGGTACGCTTGTGTGGGAGCATCCCCAGACTCGGCTCCACTCCGCTTCCATTCCGAATTCCATCCGAGAACGGCGTGGCGCTCGCTGGCTACGTCACTCGCATGACAACACGGCAGTAGAAGCGGACGTTGCACAACGTGCGCGGGGCTTCTAGCACTTTCCACCGAACGCCGAGTACCAAGTACCGAGCACCGAGCACCGAGCAGTGGGCAGTGGGCATTGAGAGAGCAGTCAGTATAATAATCCATCCATTCCGTTTTCCGCTTTCAGCTGAGGCAAGATGGGCAAGGACTTCTACAAGATTCTTGGCATCGATAAGAAGGCCACCGATGACGAGATCAAGAAGGCCTACCGCAAGCTGGCTCTGAAGTACCATCCGGACAAGAACAAGAGCCCCCAGGCGGAGGAGCGCTTCAAGGAGATCGCGGAGGCGTATGAAGTGCTGTCGGACAAGAAGAAGCGCGACATTTTCGACAAGTACGGCGAGGACGGCCTGAAGGGCGGCACCCCCGGCCCTGATGGCAACAGCCAGCCGGGCGCCTACAGCTACCAGTTCCACGGTGACCCGCGAGCCACTTTCGCCCAATTCTTTGGGTCGTCGGATCCCTTCGGGGTGTTCTTCGGTGGCGGCGACAACATGTTTGGCGTTCAGACTGGCGGCGGCAACAACGAGATCTTCATGAGCCCCGAGGACATGTTTGGCGGCGGTGCTTTCGCCGCCAATCCCATGGCCGGCGCCTTCCGCTCGCAATCGTTCAACGCCCAGGCGCCCAGTCGAAAGCGCCAGCAAACCCAGGACCCACCCATTGAACACGATCTGTACGTCACTCTGGAGGAGGTGGACAAAGGCTGCACCAAGAAGATGAAGATCTCGCGGATGGCATCAGGCAACGCCGGACCCTACAAGGAGGAGAAAGTGCTGAGCATCACGGTGAAGCCGGGCTGGAAGGCAGGCACCAAGATTACCTTCCCCAAGGAGGGCGACGCAACGCCCAACAAGATCCCGGCGGACATCATCTTCATCATCCGGGACAAGCCGCATTCGCAGTTCAAGCGTGAGGGCAGCGATTTACGCTACACCGCCCAGGTCAGTCTGAAGCAGGCGCTGTGCGGAGCTCCCATAAGTGTGCCCACGCTGCAGGGCGACAGGATACCGGTGAATCCCACCGGCGAGATTCTCAAGCCCACCACCACAAGACGCATCAGTGGACGCGGCCTGCCCTTCCCCAAAGAGCCGTCGCGGCGCGGTGATCTGCTCGTGGCCTTCGACATCAAGTTCCCCGACACACTGCCGTCCAGCGTGCGCAACCAGATGGCGGAGCTGCTGCCGAACTAGGCGTAGGCGGGAATTGCGCTACTGTTATCACCCTAGTTAAGGCCTATATTTAGTTGATTTTACACGTAAGAAATCGTAACAATCTAACGACGGCGAAGACAACAGTGTGCCAAGCGAACAGCTGTATATAAAGCCGAGCGAATGCAGACGCTAGATAAGATAGGGAAGAGAGCACACACTTGCGCGCATAGTTTGTGTTTTGGAGACTGATCGAGATTTGAACAATATTTATCCTAGTGCACCAATTCCACGTATATACCCAAATTCAAATCTCCATATTATATTATTTAAGAACCCCCCCCCCCACATCCGAAAGCTAAGAAATAAAAGGTATTACAAATTCAAAGTAATTCGCGGTTTTTGTAGATCGCAAGCAGCCCTGCTCTGCGGCATTCCATGGATGATATTTTAGTTGGGAGAACACACTTGTAGGCTTGCGTCGATAAGGATAATAGTACGTTTTAGTACCAATTATATTATGTTTAGCAATAAAGTTAATTATTCGAATTGAAAGTGTATTTTTAATGGGTCAGTGGGTTGACAACGACATTGGTGGCTCTGAAATGCTAACTAACATACAATCAGGTCAAGGTTGTGAGCATTTCAGTAATTGCTACGCCGAATTTGTTATCTTTAGAATAGAGGAACATATTGTTTATTTACAGCTTACAGCCAGTAGATGGCTTACCTATAATATCATTTATGAATGAAATCCATAAAAATAAAGTAAATAAATAAAAATAAATACACAGCGTATTTGTTTTTGTAAGATCGCTCAATTTATGGGGAAAGCATTTCTTTTTTTTGGGCGCGCACTGTAGTTAGAGATGCAAAAGAAGCGATATATCGATATATCGATGTTTTTCCAACAAAATTAAAAGAAATGGTTGAAAAATTGGCTAAGCGGCGACAGTTTCCACATCCGGGTTTCCATCCACATTGTTCTTATTGGTAGTTTTTCTTATTAGTGATCGATAACTCGATAGACAGGCGTTAAATTTGAAATTTTCCAAATGATATTAATACCATGTTAATAATAATACTTTAAATTATATATATATAGGAAAATATTAAGAATAAAAATATATATAACATAATAAAAGTTACTTGGTGATTAATTTCAAATCCGAGTGGATTTGTTTAATTTTCCTGAAATGTTAAAAATACTTGACAAATAAAACACTTTAGGTTTTACTTTACCTTTTTGGATACTTTAAATGATATTAAGAATGAAAAATATTAAATATAGATAGTAAAAACTTGGTGATTAATTTTAAATTCGAGTGTATGTATTTATTTAATTTTTCTAAAATGGTAAAAACTGTAAATAAAACGCATTCGATTTTATTTTTTAAAAACATTAAGTGATATTTGAAATTGAGAATATAAAAATAAATAGTAATGATTTAAATAGTAGTCATTTCCTGAAATGCTAAAAATACTCTAAAAATAAAACGCTTTTGATTTTATTCATCTTTTTTAAATTTCACATTTTATTTTCTTTTGTTTTTCACTTCAAAAGGATTTTGTAATTAATCATTTGTCACACATTTTCACTATCCTTATGTTGAGTGTTAAGTTTGCATTTGCAATTGTATAATCATTGTGTAATCTTTTTATTTTCTTACGCTTGCATATTATTCATTGTTGTTGTTTCTTGTTTTCAAAAAGTATTAACATCCATTGCATGTTCTTATATTTTTTATTTTGTTTCTGTGTTGTTGTTCTTGCTGCAGCTGCTAAGTATGTTTCTTTTACAATTAAAATTGAATTTTAATGTGCTGCCACTTCGCGTGGCTCGTTCCCAATGCGGCTGCCGTTGCAATTGGTTTCTGTTTTAGAATCCCCTTTGGGATCATATAGACTGTACTCAATATGCAATTGTGTGTGTGTGTGTGTGTTACCCTCTGCTGCTCTGGCCGAAAGGAAGGTGTGTGGTAAGAGATATAACTAACAATTACGCTCGAAAACAAATCAGATATCCGATAACAATTTGTTAAAAGAGACTTCAGTGCGTCGTGTGCACACGTGAACTTAATTAAATGAGTCGAGTACATGGTTTGGCTCTCAAACATTCGTATAATAGTGACTATGTATATATATATTTAATAAAAATGCTTTAAAAATAGTCAAATGCGTACAAAAAGTTTCACGCCGCTGCGAGTGCTCGCATTCAAATGAGTGTTCACATAATTTAACTATTTCATTTCGCTAGAGTCTTCCAACTGACTGACTGCACCTCTCGCCTGTGGTTGGTTGGTTGGGTCTGGGTTTTCTCATTAATTAATATATTTATTTTACCGCTGTCGTCGACCTCGAACTTATATAAACCGTAAAAATATTGTTAAAACATTGTGATTCTCCTCTCGTTTGGTATCTTGGTAAATTTCTCCTGGTTTGTCCCGTGTTTGATTAGCATTCATCCGGCGGATGACCTTATCATTCGACTGTTTTGTATACATTTAGAATTTTTGTTGTTGTATTTACTCGACTTCTTAGCTATAGCTCTCTATGGTAGTTTTTTTTTATTATTTCCTTCTCGTCTCCCTTTCATTTCGTTTCGTTTAATTAAAGTTTACCTTTGTATATTTAATTCAATTTGATTGGAAACCTAAAAAATGTTTTGATTATGTTTCGATTTGTTGCTACATGCTGGTTTTTAGGGGTAAAAAAATGAATGAGTGTGAATGCCTGTCTCTAAGTACACTGAAAAACCAAAACCGTTGACAATCAGTGCCGTGGGGGGAACAATAATAATACGTGTACGTTCAGCAATTGGGGGATTTCATTGTTCCTGAATCGAATAACATCATCGAAGCTGCATTCACAACCAATTAATTATTATTTTATTTTCCCATGTGGTGTGGAGTTCTCTCATTGTATTTTCACTATATTATCATATTGTTTTTCGCTAATAATTCCCTCTACAAAAATGTGAAAACCATAGGTAGGTCTTGAGACATGTCAAGGAAATCAAGGGTTTAGTTCTTCAATCGAATTTGGTTCTCAAAAAGGTGCCTTGTCTATGGGGGAATCGGATTGATTGGGGTCTCCTTTGTTTAACTTTAATATAATTCTGTTTCGATTCTCGAGTTCTTAAAGAGTGTGAGTGTTCCAAGTGAAGTTCTTAATTATTATTGTAATTCTGCTAGAAGGTGTCGTCGTTTTTGGTTTGTGTTGCAGAAGCTTACGCTTAAATATTTACCTTTTGCTTGTTCTTTTGCATAGTTTTGTTTTTATAGTTTGTATTTTAATTTATTTGCCCGCATTTAACGTGTTTTGAGTTTTACTTGCTGCCATTATTTTTTTTTTTGGTTTTGCTGATTGGATTCTGTGTGTGTGAGTGTGGGGGGTGTGGGTGTGTGGGAGTGGGGGGGCATCGAGCCCAATTTGCTTTTTATTATTTTTCGTTTTGTTAGTTTTCCATTTAACATTTTGACTAAATTTTTGCTATTTTCGTTTTACCATTTTCGTTTATGTGTATGTGGGCTTTATGCATTTTTTCAGTGTACTTCCTACGAACTAAACATTTTCATTTCTGAATTTTTTTTTGTTTTTAATTGTTTCATTACGATTACGAGTGTGTGTGTTGATTCGCTTCAGTGTGTGTGTGTGGCTTAATTGGCTAAAATTTTCTTCATTAACCACTTTGGGTTTTGTTTTTCCTTATTTTTTTTCTTTTTGCATTTGACTTGGTTTTTCTTTTTTTCTTTGCTTTGTTTTTTTTTGTTTTTATAATTTAAATTCTCTAAGCCTAAATACAATGGTTGCAATTTGTTTACGGGTCGTCTCCCTCCTCACGCCTGCGACAGCTTCGTCCTCTCGTCCTGTCCTCTCAATAAGTGTATGTATTTAAATCGAAATTACTTTCAAGTCTTTTTCAGCGACAAATGCATTTGAATTTGTTCTCGTATTTCTTAATCTGGTTTAATCTCCTTCCTTCTGCTTAGTTCATATTAAATCTGCTCAAAATCCTTCGCTTTAATTATGCTTTTATTATATGTTTTGCACTTTAAATACAATTCAATATAAATCAAAGTCTTCTCTTGGTTTTTTTATTATTATTTTTTCAATTAGATTTTAGGTTTTCTCTTTCTAAGGGGGACTCTTGCGAGGGAGTCCTTTTCGTGATGCGAAACGTAAACGTAAAACTGACAAAAAACTCTTCGATGTTTTATATCCTTTTAGTTAAAAATGGCAGACAGACGGACAGGCAGGAGAGAGGGGCAGAGGGGAGAGACAAACCAAAGGTAAGCATTCTTCAACCGCATCCATTCCAGATGAATTAAATCACTGCATCTTCGTCTCCCCGGCTGAGCTTGAAAAATGCTTTCGATTTGATTTGAACTCTGAACCCTCCTGTCTCTGCTCCTGCCCTGCTCCTGCTCCTGCTGCCGCTTCACCGCCGCTCTTGTTCTCTGTTGCCGTTGCCTTACACTTGATTAGTTAAAATTGAGAAATCGAACAAAGGATCTGAAGTTTTGAAGTTTGAAGTCGAAGCTGGCTAAGAGCTCTTGTGCCGGCTTCGCTTGGCTTAGCTTAGCTTAGCTTGATACTAAATGTTTTCGTTTTGGTTTTGCTTTGCTTTTTCTGATTTAATTTTTCACATCGTCTTTGCGGGTTGTTGACTGTGGATCTGTGCCTAAATTTATCATGTCTCGTGGTTTCCACACCGGGGACCCTACAATAAATGAAAGAAAAGAAAAGATACAATGGAAACCATATATGAAAAAATATATGAAATATTTTCGGTTGTTTTGCAGAACTTAATTTGTAGTTTTTCTGTTATTTTTTCTTCTCTGGTTCTTCAGATAGAAAATATAGATTTAGATAGCGAAAGAGTTAGACAGATAGAGAGAGAGAGAGTTAGAGTGGGAGGAGAAGCGTCTCCATTTTGGTTATATACAGATTTTCACAGGTAGAAATAGCGGCCAATTTGGGGGATTCGTTAGTTTAAGTCGACAAAAAAAGCATGCAATCAAAAGGGCTGGGGTCTGCGGTTGGGAAAGTATAAGCAAAACTAATTATTGTTTAATGTTTAATGAGAACTACTTCAAGCGGGCTTGCTACTCGATATAGTTGGGCTCGGGACTGGGGCTTAGTGGGGAGTGATTAACAACTAATTCAACAACTAATACGGGTGATTAGGTTCTTTTTTTAGCGGGGAAGGTAGAGTTGTGTTGGCTAAAATGTTGACATCGCTTGATTTTAATGCTTTGTATTTATTATTATTTTTTCTAGTCTTTAGTTAATCACTAAGCACAGTTAGACCGGTCAATTCCCGAATTTCTGATCAAAAGTTTTGCATTTTATGCCAACATTTTCCTTTCTGCCTCTGATGTATGCTTTTCATGTGAGTGTTTTCTTGCTTGGTTGAGGTTTGGGGCTCCAATTCGTCAAACAAAATGAAAGGTAGAAATTCATGTACATATAGATGCTGGGGGGGAATAATAAGGGCTTTCTCGTAATGCGTAATTCGTAATTTGTAATTTGGAAAATTTTGCGGTAGAGTGGCGACAGTGGCTGTGGCTGTGGCGGTGGGTGAATGGTGAAAATTGAAATTGTTTCGCATTTTTGGTGTTGTAACCCACTTGCTAATTTCGAAATTAGTTTTCCAGATGCAAAAAGTCAAAGAGCGTGATTCAAAACGATGGATAAAGTTGGTGCATAGATGAGAGTTTCATAAAATTCAATTTGGTTTTAATTTTATTTCAGTTTGTTTCTGGCACAAAAAACTGGTTGAAAATGAAATTTCTGGCAAAATAATTGCGTTTTCATATACATATTTTTGTGTGTGTGTTTGTTTAAAAAAAATGCCGAATAAATTCTGTGGTATCTGGATACTGGAGAGGAGGATGGTGGCTGGTTGGTGTGGGGCACGTGTGTGTAACCATAAGACATATATATATATATAGTTATTTAAATATATATAGTATAGAGATCGATTATAATGGACATGGCTCTCTTTCGGCTCGGCATGGCATTCAACAAGATTCTTTTTGGCATAGATCTTTGGGCACACTCTCTATAAAGTGGTCAAGTCATTGAGAAAATGCAAAACGTTCATCAAATCGAAAAGGAAATATGCTAATTATTTATTTCTCGCAGGTTACTTTAGCTAATTATCAGGTAATAAACAAGCGATGCCAACTAATAATATCAAGTGTTTGTAACAGACACAACAGATACACAGAAACGCCAAAGCCAATATAAAGAATAAGATGCGTAACGCCAATAAATGTATTTTTAAATTCCTATAAATTAAAAGCTTAAAAAATCTTTAAAATTCAGAGCTAGTAATGAAAATTTTTTTGGCGTTATGCATCTTATTATATATATTGCCTTTGAATACACGCTACGTAGATATGCACGCACACAAAGGCTCTGCTTCCCATTAAATAAAACCTAGACTCTGGAACTCCGACCTAATACGACTATATTATCTAACAGAATCAATTTGGGACTTTGGATTTTAGTTATCTTTGAGATAATTTGCGTGTATAGACAAAATGAAATATCACCCGTTTAATTGTTTAATTACTAATTCAATCCAAGTACTCAACGTCCTGGTCGTCGTCGTCGTTTGCCTAATTACAAATGAATATTGCACTTACCTGCTAAGCAACTACTAAACAAATATAGATGCATAACTAATTTTTGGGGGTGGAGGGGGGTCAGTTTTGGGGGGCTGGATTCTCGAGGGTGATGCCTGGGCGGGATGGGCCAGAAAATCGACGCATAAAGTGCTCTGGTTTCCGTTCTTTGTCCGCTCTCTTGTTTATATGTGTGTATTTTATGCACTTATTTGTTTATTTATATATGTATACTTTCCATACGCCATTTCGTTAATTGCATTTCAATTGCTTTAGTTTGCTGCAGTTTAGTTTAGTTCAATTTAGTTTAGTGCTGCGAGCTTAGAGGCTCTCTCGCCGCTTTAGTTTAGTTTTAACGTTTAGTTTGGTGATTTTTCGATTATTTGCTTAGTGGATTGCGAGGGTGTGTGTGTGTGTGTGGATTACCGGTTAAATTTGATATTTGTTTTAGCTTTACTGTTACTCTTAAATGTTTCGCTGTCTGCGGTATCCGCTTATCGCTTATCCCTATTTAGTTTGCCTTTATTTTTGCATATTTTTTCGAGTATTCCCGTTTTCCGTTTAGTTTAACATTTATGCTGTATGTATGTATATGCTGCTGTATAATATATGTATATGTATATATAGGATGTATATTCCATATTTACGATGTATACTTTGATTTTCGAGAGTGTTTTTCTATTTGATTCCATTCTTTGTTTTTTGATTTTGCTGCTGCTGTGAAGCCCAGTGTAAACTGTGAACTGTAAACGTTTCCTTTGAAGCTTAAACTTATTTATTTACGTTATTCCGACTATGTTTTTGGTTTGTTTAATACTTTTGCTTTGAATTCTTGTTTCAACAACCTGAAATTTTTTGGTTTGACCCTAACCACGTCGTTTGCTATTAGTCGAGAGTTTCGAGAGGGAAGATGTCTGGTTTTCTTCTGGTTTTTCCTGGTTTCCCTGGCTATCTAGGTGTACATTCATATATATATATAATTTGATTACCCATTTACTGAACATTGAGGTACGACTTACGATTATCATTCTCTCTGAATACATGCCTGTCTTGTATTCTTTTTATTGTTTGCTGATTTAATTGGAATTTTGATTTTTCATGAGTGTGTGTTTGGGGTATGAAAATGTTGTTGGAAAAACCTATGCGGAAAATGTAACATTTTTCATTCGATTTGCCCTTCGATTTGTATATGCATGTATATTTGTTTATATCTATATAAAAACCTATAAAATCATACAAAAACCATATGCATTTGTATATGCAAATTATTTGTCACAACATTATTGGTACATACACACCGATGCCCTCATCGCACACAACATCATCCTTGTGCGTGCAAATTGGCAAAATTTTCTAACTAACTAATGTTTTTTGTCTTGTTTTTATTTTTTGTTTAGTTCTCTAGTGATTCTTTTGATTCTACTTTATGTAAATAACCCTCTCTTGTTAGGTATATTTCATGTTAACCCACGGAGTTTCGGCACTCTACTTGTGCCAGCTCAGTTTGCAGTCGCAAGGATCGTAGATTGCAGATTGCAGATTGCACATTGCATATTGCAGATTGCAGATCCAAGGCCAGAGATGGATAATTAAAAATCTTTGGAGGAAGTGACACAGTTTCTTTCCTAATAGTTGGCTGCGACTTTCCTTTAACTTTTGCTTTATAGTTTTTCTTTACGCTGTCTTATTTTTTCCCGCAGCTTTGTATATTTTTCAAGTTGAGTTTGCCATTTGTTTCTTTGTGTCTCTTAGTAGTTTGCTTGAGTGCGAGTATGAATTTCAACTTTAGTTTTAGTTGCTGCCGCTGCTGATGCTGATGCTGATGCTGCTGCTGCTGCTGCTGCTGCTGCTCTCTTCTGTTGTTTGCCCTCGTAATTACGGCACTTGAGTATTGTGTGTGCAACGCGGCGTATACGTAATATTTCTACTTGCCACCCCGAGGCGAGCGGAACTTCCGCCATTTTGTTTGTTAATGTGAACCAACGACTGCAGGTGTGCGTATGCCGTAGTATGGGTGTGTGTGTGTAAGTATATGCTTGTAAATCACAGCGAAATGTTCGCGCTCAACTCGGCAGCAACTTAAATAATTAACTGGGAAATGGTAGAAGGGAAGTGGGAGAAGGGAAAAGGGAGCAGGGAGCAAAGAGCTGGTAGCAGGGAACTGGTATCTGGAAACTGGGCTCTAGAAACTGAATAGTGGTGGTTATGCAACCCGGCTCCTTGCCCCCACCTCGTCCTTTGATTAGTTTTCGGCATGAACTACGCATCCGAGGCTAAAAGAGTGACTTATGGCTAACACTTACACAACAAGAGTACGCGAGTTTAGGTTTCTGCTGCATATTATTCCCCCAGAGTTTATATACTGTAGGCTAGTTCTTTGATTTCCATTTCAATCCCTTGTGTCTTGGAAGTTCGCTTCGATTACTTGGCTTCTAAATGTGGTTAGCATGGTGAGTTTACGTATATCTGAGCTGAGTTTGGTTAAAATTAGTTTGTTGAGGCATTTCGGGTTCTTGTTGTTCTCTGCTATTTGTTATTTGCTTTTGGGCTTTGGGTCAATGATCTCCTATTTAAGCTTAGACATGGATCTCGAAGTAGTCGTGGCAATCCACACAGCCGCCGGGCGCCTCAACGTTAGAGGCCCCCATCTCGGGCACAAATCCTATGCCTCCAGTGGCTGTCGGCTGGGCACTGACCACCACCATTCCCACTCCGCGTGGCGTCTTCTTCCGCGTGCGACTTTGCCGCACGCGGGACTTATGCTAAGAAGGTCTCTTCTGGTACAGGCAATCAATGCAAGTGGTGTACTCTGGAGCCGAGGAGCTTAATTGGTAGCCACCAGAACCCTGCGGATCATGCTGGCAGCCGCCTCCATATCCTCCCATATCCGGGACATAGCTCATGTACTGATGCTGCTGTTGCTGCTGCTGCTGCTGGTGATGGTGCACTGGCTGAGGAGGATGCCTGGGCAGGGGGTCGTATATGGGCTGCGAGAAGGTATTCTCCGCCGACTGCGAGCGCAATGGTCCCGAGCTGTAGACCACATAGCTACGCTCCGGGGACACACCATAGGTCCTGTGGCCGTAGGAGCTGCTCGTAGTGGTGCTATCCCGGGAGGTGGAGCGTTCCAGAGACTTGCTCAGCCTACTCCTAGCACTGGTGCCGCCTCCTGCTCCTCCTACTCCGTAGCGTCCTGTGGGAGCGGCGGCCACATAGTGATCGCTGCACGTCTGGTTGTCATACACCGGGTAATACTGATACGTTTCCTGGGCCCCACGTGTCCTGGTACCCGTCTCAAAGCTACCGTGGGCTGACATGCTCCGCTTGCGGCTACCATGCGGCACATCCAGGTTGTGATCCGAGCCATCGCGGCTATCGAAGCTGCTCCTTGGCGAATGGCGCAGGCAGGTGGCCCTGTCCGGCGACAGGTGATCCACACTGCTCCTGGGCGATATATGCGGCGACAGGGTCTCCACACTGCACACATGCGACGGTCCGCCCTTCTTGAGGCAGCTCCTGTCCGGACTCTTTGACTTCGACGGACTGGAGGGTGGCTTGAGGATGCCCGGAGCAGGGCCACTTGGATGCTTCAGTATGCCACCGCCCTCGGAGGAGCGACGTGGACTGGGAGTCCTTCTACCGCCCGACAGCCGATCTTGGGAGTTGTCCCGGGAGGAGCACACGCTCAATCGCTTGCCCTGGTCACTTAGGCTGGTGCGGGGAGACTTAATCTTGATGATTCTCACCGGAGAGCTGCCCTGGGACTTGCAGCGATCTGGAGAGATGTATATCTGCCGCCGGCCACCCTTTACCTTGGTGGAGGCAGGACGCTCTGGGGACTTGGCCTTGAAGATCTTGTCCACTTTTTTGTCGATCACTACGATGTGAGAGGCCAGCGAGCTGGTGGCTTCCTCCTCGGTTTCGTCTTCAGAGCGCTCAGAGGGCCCGGTGGTGGTTCCCGTGCTATCCGACTCGGTGGTTGGCCGCGAGCTGGGCGACTCTATGTCCACCACCACTGTCTGCTGTGTGTTCTCCACAATGGTTTGTGGCTCCGGCGACAGACTCGAGTCGTTCTGCTGCTGATCGCCAGCCTCCTCGGTCAAATCCTGCGGATCGAAAGCCTTCTCCCGCAGGCTCTCCATGTAGGCCACGATATCGCAGGTGCCGCTGTCGGCCAGATTCTCCTGCTCGAGGTCACTCAGGTGCTTGTCCATGAACCGCACCGTGGCGTCCGTCTCGGTTGGGTCGCGTCGGTCGCTTCTGTCACGTCGCTGCTTATGCATCGAGTCCCTGGCCTGGCCCGCCGGATGCTGGTGGACGACGGCCACCTGCTGTGAGGCGGCCAGTCGTTCCGCCTCGCTCTCGAAGATCTCAATCACCTCGATCTCCTGTTTGGGCGACTGTCGCGGCGATTGCCGTGGCGACTGACGCGGCGAGGGATGCAGGCTATGGGAATGGGCATGGGTCTGGGAATGGGACTGAGACTGAGACTGGGACTGCATCTCTCGGTTATCGGAGGTGAATAAGCTACCACTACTGCCTAGACTTAAGTTAAAGGAGGCCGCCACCTGGGCGGCATGCGCCTCCGACTCCGACTCGAGCTCCGACTCGTCCGGGATGGGCTTACCTAGGTCCTTCATCAGCACCGGCTGGTAGCTGGCCGGCGGATGCGAAGATTGTATCAAGCGCGCCTGGCTGCCGGTGCTGCCCACCGAGAGTGTCGAGGTGGTGCTATTATCGAGCGGCAGGATGATTCAGATGCGGATACGAGCAAAAAATGGAGAAATTCAACGGGTCAAGCAATAGTCGAGCTTACAGCCGGGACATGGTGATGTCCACTGACCAACTGGATATCATTTCTTTGTGGGAAAAGGTAACTCATTTTGACTTTGGATTGTACACTGATCAGAACAAAAACTTAATTTTTTAAAACCCAAAATAAAATATTTTAATTCTAATTTGTCCGGAATAAATAAAGTTGCATACTTCTAGATGCTTCTTTAAGTGATTTTAAATCAATAAATATTATATTTTGTTATTTTTAATGTACTTTTAAGCAAGTTCTAAAAGGCCTTCGAGTTAGTAAACAATCTTTAGCCTTAATAAATAAATAAATAAATTATTAATTGGACTTGTCCAGAAAATGCAAAGGGTTTTGTTTAATAATTAAGACTAGTTTTTTATTAAAGTTAAGCTTAAGTAGTTGAGATTAATAATTTAGAACTCAGAAGGTGTTGTTAAGTTCGTAATGGAAAATACAAAAAAAAAAAACGTTGAAGTTTGAAAATCTCTGGTAAATCCGCCTTAAAATATGCTGTAAAAACGTCCTAGCATCACATTCTTGGATAAATGCTTTTCATAGCATGCTTTTAGACAGCCATTAAAGTGATTTTAGAAGAAAACGTTACACTAATCAAAATAAGAACTTCATTTTTAAACCCCAAAATTGTTAATGCTATTTAGAATTATTAAGTCTTTTATTATTTACTGCAGCATTCTAACTACTTCTCAGATTATTCCAGTTAGTCAGCAGATAACCAGGTTAGCAAAAACTCAATGGACTTACCTCAGCGTCAGGTGATTGGGCGTGCGACCCAAAGTGGCCTTGGGCCTGATTGTGCCCTGCTGCGAGTCCTCCTCGCCCTCGGACTTAGTCCCCGGATCGATCCGCTCAATGTCCGAGCTGTGGTGATGCAGATGCGGCTGCCGGATGGGCGGCGGCGGTGGCTCTCGAGGATGTGGATGCGGATGCCCATGGGCGTGGCCCTGCTGCACCTGCTGCACATGCTGTTGCGGCTGCTGCTGTTGCTGTTGGGGTTCTGGGGAAGAGCAAGTGATTTCTTTATGGCGGGACGAGTGATGGATGCGAGGTGCGATGAAGGAAGTTGTTAGCTAGCTTCTCGACAGGATCAAACGGTTTTTTTTCGCAGAGTTTTAAGGATTCAACTTACCTGCCACATCGCCCACTGTCTTGCTGCGACCGCGGAAACCCGCCGGCTGCATCTGCTGGCCGTGGGTATGACCGGATGCATAGTGAACCACGCCCACACTAGGAGGCAGGTCGTCGGCCTCCTGGCTGCCCGACAAGTTGTCGTAGTCAATGTTACCCGCCGAATGGCGTTGCGAGCCAGACTTCTTTTTCGGCTTGCCCAGGGTGTGCGAACCATGAACAATGGTTATCTGAAGGGAAAATTATAAGGAAATGAGTTTGTTTATAAATAATTTATATATATCTTATTTTAATTACAATTTTAATGATTTATTTTACCTGCTGCTTGGGTCTTTCCAGTGTCTGTGAGTTGCCCGCATAGCCCATGCCCGGGCCCATGCCCTGCGAGGAGTGTCCGGAGACGGAGCCCGAGCTGCCGCCAAAGTTCTTCATGGGAATTGACATATTCCGGACGCTCTCGCGTATGATCTGCCGTATGGTCTTCAGGAAGGCATTGCGGAAGTCGGCGGTGCTGTTGGACAGCACATAGACCTTCTCGGAGCGGCGCTGCAGCTGGGAGCGCAGATGGATCAGCTCCCACAGGAAGTGCGAGTCCATGTCCTTGGCAGAGCTGGCGCGCACTTGAACCTCGGTGACGGGTATAAGCACCTGGTAGCGTATAATCTCCACCTCGTTGGTGGCATTTTTGCTTGAAACGCCCTGTTAAGGATAAGAAACAAAGAAAAGGGTTTATAAATAATTTGAGTTTCATTTTTATTTTTATTTGTATTATTTTATTTTTGGTTTTTAGTTAGTGATTTACCATCAGCTTCTTCTTCTGGCGCAGCCGCTCCTTGCAAAGGAACACCACTGCTGACTTGAACACAAAGCACATGGCATGCAGCTCCAGGCCCTTCTTGATTTTGCCCAGAAAGTCGGAGATGTTTAGCCATTCGACGCCGCCATAGTACAGGAGATCTCCTGCAAAACGAAGGATATTTTTTATTTATATTTTATTTACATAAAAATATTTAGAGGCTTCCTCACCTGGACTCAGGTCAATGGGCTGCTTGCAGGACTTCTGGTGCTGCCGGAACAGGTGATCAAAGATGGCCCCATACTCCTCGTGAATGCGCTGCATCTCATTGATGTGCTCGGCCACCTTTTCCATGCCCTTGAGTGCCTCTGTACGGAATAAGACCAAGATGGGTTATCGAATGTCCTGGTTGATCCAAATCCTCGGCTGTATATACTCACCACACAGATGGACATGCTCATCGGCCCGGGTATCGGTCAGGTTGCGCATTTGCTGCAGCAGCAGGGGATACTTGAGGATGCGTTGAATCGGCTTGATCAGATACGATTCCAGGGTGCTGCTGTGCTGCTGCTTGGGATTCCGGGCAGCCAGGAACTCCTGCAGGGCGTGGTTGCCTTCGTCTGGAGATAAATGGACGAAAGAGAAAATGGTTGGTGGGAAATGCAAATTGAGACATTTGCCAAATGATTCGATTTCAATGGACGCTCGTTCGAGTTGGTGTAATTAATTGCGACGCTGGCCCATTAGAGTAGATGCCAGGCCCTGTTCCTGCAGCCCCCCCGCCCCGCCGGATTACAGCACAAGGATATGCAGTTACGGCGTAGCAACGTCGACAAGAAAATGTCATTAACTTGTTCTTATTGTCAGCCGAGTAGCAGCTTTTGATAAAGGCAAAGTCAAAGCCTGTCAGCAGCAGGAGCGGCAGGCAACACCAACAGGAATAGGAGTGGGGAGTGGGGAGTGGGACCAGGAGATGAAGCTCAAGCTGGAGCAGATTTACGTCTAATAGCGTGTCCTTCTGGCAGCCGACCGACAGGTCTACCTCCTGCCTCAGCCACTCCAATCCGCCCCTGGATTCTCCTGCTCTTGCACGTAACGAAGGCACTTAAGTGCACTTCTTGCTATAATTAATTATCCTTTCAACTTTTTGCATAAAATTTCATGCAACAGTCGGGCGCAGAGCTCCACCTCCGCCTCCCACTCCCCCATCCGGCTCGAGTGGATGATGCTACCAGAGTTTCCAGGAGGCGGAGGAGGAGGAGAGCCTCCTTGTTACCTTGACTACGCCACTGCAGCTCAGCTCATTGATTGCAAATATTGCGCATATATTTTTTACCTTCAACGCTTTTGATTAGCTGCAACCCTGTCCCGACCCATCCGCAGACGCATCAATCAAGGGTGATAAGGGTGCCCAGGGTTGCCAGGGATGCAGGTGGGTGCAAGGATATGTGGCAGTGAGGATGGGGGAGCAGAACCCACCTCTTCTCCAGCTGTTTGTTCGAGTGTTTTTAAGCTTGGGACTAAGTCTAATTTAATTATGACATGTTGTCGCGCGGCAGCCTTTTATCCGGCTCACTGCAAGGCAGGCTTAGTGGGGTGCATCTCCTCCTCCGCCTAGTGCTCGTGCTCTTTTCATTCCCCCATCTCCGCACAGAAGTTCTGGCTGGAGCTCTGGCATAGTTTTGGGTCGCCATTTGTAAGCGTGTCATAATTCTACAAGTTTAATTAACAAAAGATACTTGACAGTTGCCGCTGCTGCCTTGGCATGAATATGAATATGCTGCCAGCACCCCAGCTTGGCCCCTTTTTGGCTGGGAGTTTGCCTTTAGTTTGCGGTTTCCACCGGGGCGGGGTGTCCTCGTCCTCGTCGTCGTCGTCGGCATTTGCGGTTGTAATTATTCATTTAACTTGCAAATCATTTTAAAGTGAGCGAAACGCGTAAAGGAAGGGGGGCCAACGGGGCGTGGCACAATTGAAGCGAATAGTTTGCCAATTGTTCGCTCTGTGGGTTCGGTTCGGTTCGGTTGTTTGACTTTTACAAGTTTCTTGCTCAACTCGAACTCAAATAGACTTTGACGCTTGACGCTGATTGCAATAGTTGAAGCTGTACATACACACATGTGTGTATGGTGTACAGTATACAGTGGGAGGCGAAATGTTAATTCTCCGCCCCGAAAAAGGAAACTTTTAATCACAACAAGCATTTTTTTTTTGAGGGGTGAAAGAACCCTCTCAGCACTCGCAGATATATTTGTTTGGGTCAAGGATGTTTCCCCTGCATTAATTATTGCTTTATTTACATTTCATTCCCCACTATCTCATTTACGAAGCAAATTAATTCGTTTATGTTAATTGCATTAACTAGTCGTCCCAGATATTTTTGGCTTTATTTTCGAGCAAATAAAATATTCATGAATGATAATTCTGGGTAAGGTTGCTCCCAGATATTTTAAGCTAATTAAGTTAAAGCAGCTACCGGATTCTGTTGGCTTTCTTAAAGTTTCTTTCAGTAGAAATTTACTATAAATTAAACCAGATTTGTCTCAATTTGCATGACATTTTCCGTTGCTCTCGCTATAACAATGCAAATGACTATATTTCCTGTTAATGCACATATTTAATTTAATTTATTTTTATACAGAAAACGATAGTAATTTTATTTATTGCCTCAATTGAAATATGCAAATGAACATCATCTACTCTTCAAATGGAATACAGTATTTAATGTAATTTGTCTCTCTGTCCCAGTCTATATATGAAAATAACTTGATTTGTCTGGGTCTGCTGCTGGAAATTAAATGGAGTACTTACTTGGATGCAGGACCTTCTGCGCCTTGCTGTGACTGGCACAGAACGAGGAGTACAGCTTGAAGTGATTGACGTAATACAGAAAGGCCGAGCCAATCGCAAAGAGCACATTCTACATGAAAAAATAAAGATATAGCACGAAAATTATACAAACCGGATCTCAAAACCCACCCTGAACTGCCCGCAGTGCTCAAACTTGTTAAACTCCGGCTCCAGGTCCAAGGACTCCTCCAGATTCTGCAGGAACTGGCGCTGGAATGTCACGATCTCGTGGATGTTGCCGAACAGCGCATTGATCTCGGCATTGGAGAGGAATGTCTCGCGCTTCATGGGCTCCAGATAATGCTCCAGCAGATTGTTCAGATGCTGCAAAAGGGGATAATATATATGTATATCAATGAAGCATAAAACGAAGCAAGCAATATACTTCAAGAGACGCCGGAGAAAATGCATAAATTAAATTAAAAAATCAACGACCGTTGCCGGCCGCCGACCTGCCGCCCACTCCTACCGATTTTGGCCACAACAATTCCCGGCGGAGTTGGCCAGCAGTTATGCTTGGTTGGTGGAAACTTTTTAGTTTTGTGCCAGTTGGCGAAAAACATGAAACAAAAAGGAGTGCACAAATACTGTAGCATGGCCACAGGCGCGCGCTTTCATTTGGAACAATACTTCCGGCAGAAGGCTGGGGCGTGGCCGCAGTCCGCGGTCCGCAGATAAGACCCAGAGCCTTCGCCGTTGCCGCAGCGGCGCTTTACATAATTTCTAAATTATAATAATTATTTGTATGCTTCCTGGCCCAGGACCAGACCACGCCAGACCAGACCAGGCCAGACCGTGAGCAAAACCAGACTTGGAGCTGGCTTTAAGCAAACAGTGGCAAGGAGAATCGACAGAAACAGAAAGAGAAACAGAAACAGAAGCGTAGCGACACAGTTAAAGGATTAAAATTTGCATTTTTAATTGCAAGGCGGACTTTATGCCGCCCCGCTCTAATGAACACAAGTCAGTGGTCGATGCTGGGATTTGCGTTAAAGTTGGGTCCGGCTACACTGAGTGGAAAAACCTAATGCCTGGGGATCCTTTTTGCGCGAAATTATTAATTCAGGATTATTAAATGGTAACTTAAAGGATTGCTAAATGTAGAATTACTAATACTAAGTAATTCTTCTGTCTTTTGTTAAAAGGAAATTCAATGATAAAATCGTTGATAAAATCGTAGACTTGCTAAGAGGTACTTTAAGTATGTAATAAATTGTTTAAGCAAATAATTTTTATATTCGGTTTTCAAAAGATAAAATTTTAAATAACTATTTTTACATAATCAATAAAATATATGAATTTTTCATATTTTCGGGGCTTACGTTAGAATTGGGATAGGATTGAAAAAAGGGGAGCCTAGGTATACCTTTTAGGCGGAATAATAGAATGTAACAGAACTTTTTTATAAAATCTTAAGAAGCTATAAATTTTCTAGAAATTCTGGGATTTTGGTTTACGTTAAATTATAAATTTTTTTCTTCTTATTTCTATTAGAACGTATACTTATTTTTTTTCAACTGTACACTTACCTTAACGTAGGTGCGTTCCGTGTCCACCAGCTCCATTACGACTTTGCGCAGCTTCTCTGCATCGGTCAGCTGTCGCGATGGGGTCAAAGCCGTGGTCGACACCGATGAGGTGACCGAGCCGGTGGGGCTCGATTTGCGTGTTTCCTGGGGTGAACGACAAAATCCGGTAACCTTAACACAGGTTCACAGGTCAGGTTCAAGTTGTTGTTGTTGTAACAGTGGTGTTGTGTGGTTGGTTGTTGTAGTTGTTGTTGTTGTAGTTGTTTTGGTGTGTTGATTGTTGCATGATGAGGAGTTGTTTCGTGACGACGAAAGGATCAAAAACCCAAAGAAAGAAGAACAGAACGAAAAGAGATGCGAGCGCGTGAAAAGGAGACACACACAAATAAATGGCAATAAACTAAAATGAAGTTAGCCATGACAGAGATAGATACAGAATAGCGATAGTTTACAACACCCCCAGAGGGGGGTGTGGATGGGGGTTTTTTTTTAGGGGTTGGATATCGTGAATTAAGGGGTACTAAAAAAGGGCTGGAGGGGATGGTTGCCCGCGGCCACTTTAAGGAGACACCGAGACAGCTGCGGTTCTAAATGACTGTCACGTCCTTGTCCAAGTTTGCCAGCCAAAGTGTTTGTGGGTCTCAATCCCAGTCCCAAACCCAACCCCACTCTTTTCCCTTTGCCATTCCCGATCCCCGGGAAGTAACTATCTGACATCCAAGGGATACGTACACCCATCCACTCGGGTCCTTGTGTGTGCGGTTACAAGCACATTTGGCACTGACAGTTGACGCTTGACGGTTGACATACACAGAGCTTACAAGCGTGTGTGTACGTACGATGTGTGTATGTACATGTGCAGCCCCTATTACGACACCCCCTAGTTTTGCATTAAGACGTAGTGCTGGAAGCGGGCCTCCTCCTTGAGCCATCTCTCTTGACTTTTCTCCTATTTGCTCAGCTCTTTTGGGACCCTACCACCTCCTGTACTCTTTTACTGGCACAGCAAAAAAATGCTGTGGGAAAAAGTGTTAAATGGAGCATTCCTGATAAATTGACTGAGCACGAGAGCAGCGGCAAATGAATTTGCATTGTAAATGCCTAAACAAATAGAACGCTAACCTCGAAAGAGGTCTTGAACTTGAAGCCAGAAAAAGGGAGTGGAATGCTTGAGGAAGCCAGAAATTACTTGGATTTGAATGAAACCAGGCTAAGACTAAAGATGCACAGAAAGAAGAGAAGGCATCACAAAGCGAATTCATAAATTAAAGAAATATATTTTAACTCTAGAATTTCACAAGTCGAAACAGCTGTACATATAGGCTTAGCTATATCTGAAAACCCGCTTTTTAGAGCTTAAATTAAGCTAATCCGGCTCGAAGGACCAATTTATGTTGGTCGGGATAATGACTCTTAAATAGGTATTCTATTTCTCAAAACATGACACTATCTCAAAGAAACATCATTATAATTTGTATATTTGTTAAGTGACACATTTTGGGTTCAGGTATATCTATCCATCAACTCCATTTTATTATCTTTGTGTGTAGACTGAGTTATCGCTTTGGATTTTGTGGCACTTAATCTTGGCTGCAAGGTCCGTTTGTCACGCTGCCATCACTATAGCTCCCTCTCTTTCATAGCCCCCTTTTGCTTACCCATGCCCTGTCTCTTTCTCCGTCTCTGCCCCTGTCTCTTACCACCCCATTGCAATTGCAGTTGTCATTGTTTTGCTGCTGTGCACTGCAGCGTCTGTTTTCGTTGTTGCTGTTGCATTGGCATTGTGGAGACATTTCACTTTTATGCAGCTGCACTTTGTGTATTGTATTGTGCTTGGCCTCTCCTGCAGCTCGGTCTCCCTCGGCTATAGCGGTCTCTTTCCAGCCTTCTAGGGGTCTCTTTCTCGCAGCAGCAGCTTGTTCTTGTCTACTTTTAACTGTTTTATTGTTCTGCATTTTTGCGCTGCTCTCCTGATTTGCATAAGCGACGCCGACCCAAAAGCCAACAGGCGCAGACGGGGATAAGAGGAGGTGGGCAGGTGTGGTGTGGTGTGGCGGGGAGGAGCACCTGGTGGCGGCCAGGTGAGACAGAGATGCACCTGGTGGCAGCTTGTGGCGCTGAGTGCCCACATTGTTGCCAACGTTTGCCGCTGGCCTGGCCCAAAGATGAGAAATTTGAAAATGTCTTGAAACTGGCGCGCGAGCTCTTCGTCCTCGTCCCCGTCCTCGTCCACGTCTACGTCCATGTCCACGTCCTGTGTGAAATGTCAACTTGAATTAAAAGGATTCCTTATGTAAGACAACACCCTGCACCCGGCAACCTTCTGCGACTCCCTCGCAGTGGCAGTAGTGTGTTTGTGTGTCACAGTGTTCAAGTATCATTAAATGAAGTGGGTTTCTGCCAGTTTCGAGCACACTTGGGGAAAGCATATCCAGAAAACAAAGTGCATTCTGTGGCATCTTTGCTTGTTGTTCTATCTGTCTCCGAGACAGGCCTGCTGCTGTCCCGTCCTGTATATATATATATATATATATATAGATATCCTTGATATTTTTATGCTCTGGGCTGTGTGACGTTTATTGTTTCGGCGACGGCGGTGGAGGAGAAGGATCTCCTTGTGGCTAGGGCCCAATAGGCCAAATTTGCCATGACATCTTGAGATGTGTCGAGACACCACTGAGTCCCATGTCCTGCGCCTTGGGGCAGGCTCTGCCTCACTGGCTTCCTGCCACGAGGACACTTCTCCTGCTCCTGATCCTGCCGCACACATCTTTTTGTGCAAATTTCAATTTGTGCACATTTCAATCACAAGTGCTCATTGGGGAGTGTCCCGAAGCCGCCCCACAACCCACTCACACATCCCCCTAAAAGCCACCCAGCGACCGTCATGTTTGGCGCTCGTTTTAATAGTTTCCGTTTCCGCTTTGCGAGTTCAAAGCAATTTGATTTGCCTTCCAAGTGGCAAGTTCCTGTGGGCGGTGGCACAGGGGGGATTTCTAAGAGAGGGGGCGGAACTGAGATGGGGTTTGGGTGGGGTTGTTGTGCAAAAGGGGTGCTAAAGGGGGTCATGGGGGTCGAGATTTGTGTTTGCGTTTAGTTACCCCCTTTCTCGCACTGAGAAAATACCTAAATTCAGGATGGCAAGCTCCTTGACTTGGAAACACTTGATGACTTGAGGTATATTTATCTTTAAATAATATTTAACAAGCTTAACTAGCTATTGATATAGAATTTACCAGTGGAAAGATAGAGCAAGGGAAATTGTTTCTAAAGTCATTAAAAAATAAATTTATCTTTAATTTATTATTTAAATAATAAAGCTAGATTTCGATTTAGTTCTAGATATAATGCTTTTAAAATTAGATTACCTAACAATTTTTATTTTAAAATAGTCATTTAAATATCTGGGACTTTGTTTATAAACAAATAAAAACTATTTCCAAGTATCTGACAAGTACCTGATTTTAAACAGGACTTCTTAAGTTTTTCGGTGTTAACATGAGCGAAGATTTATGAAAAATATGATCCCTAATTTTATAATTTTCGTTATGCAATTGATTATTGATATTATTTTTTTGTAATGAGGAATAAAACCAGCTTTTTCAAACAAAAATTAAATTTTTACCCTACTTTAACTCAACAAAAGTCAAGCTAGATAAAAATGATTTTAAAATATACAGACAACGAATTTCCTGAGTCATCAAAACTGCCTCCCAATTCAGAGTTTCTCTCAGTGCATTTTCCCCCTAGATGGCCTGCTTCCCCACCGCATTTTCGGGCACTGCACTTACTTGCTCTGCGGTCTTCAACAGATTCTCAATCTCGAAGCTGCTCGTTCGCGACGTGGGCTTGGCCACGCCCAGTCCGCCCATGCCTCCCATGCCTCCCATTCCGCCCACTACCACGCCCCCACCGGCCGCAAGTTGTGCGGCCATGGCAGGATCAACGAAGGAGGGGGCAGGCGAGGACTCGGCCTCCGGCGAGTACAAATCCTTGCTAGTGCCATCTGGAAGGAAGATAAGCGAATGTTGTGATTAAGCGTTATTATTATTATTATTATTATCATTACAACTTTTATTATTGCTATGGTTATTATTATTCGTTGTGTGTGTGGGGCACGCGAATATCGATTAAAGAGCCGCTTTCTCGGTTATTTGTTGCTTGTTAATTTTAAATTCCATGTTTGTGCAGTAAAAGGGCGAAACGAAGGAATTTCAATACTGGCGAAAATGGTCTACCGCTCTCTGTCTCCGCCTGTGTTATTCCCGGCTCAAAGCCGAAAGTAATAACGACAAAAAACAGCCAGAAGCAACACAGCAGCAGCAGCAGCAACAACAAGCCGTAATGATTATTGCTGCAATGTGTTTGCCACAACGTCCACACACTCGGGACGAAGCAAAAAGGATAGTGGAGAGGCAGAGGGAGACGGGGGACACGAAGCTTTTAACCAAAAAAATTTATGGCCCATACATATGAGGCCAACTCTCTAGGAAAGCCCACTTGCACTCAGAAAAAGGCAAAAGACTCCCAATAAAGAACTTACCACAACTTTTTTTTTTGTTTTGAGGAATTTGTAATCTAAAAACTAGATGCATGGCAACTTCTTGATGGAAGAATTTTGTGGTGCAAAAACTAGCAAAGAATTATAAAGACTACACATATTATTTCTTGCTAGAAGAGAAAAGTTGCACAAAGTTTTGCATATTGAGTTGGCAACAACAAATAGCCAACAAAAAGAAGGCTTAAATAAGTCAGAGGTTTAAGATATAAAGTTGGTTTTATTTTAGACAATTTTAAAACAATTTTGATGAAAGCAGATATTACTTGAGTGCTTAAATATGTCAGAGAAGTTTTTAGATAAAGTGAATTTTATTTAGACAGTTTTATATCAATTTTAATATAATA
Source organism: Drosophila ogumai (assembly GCA_018904815.1). Classification (NCBI taxonomy): domain Eukaryota; kingdom Metazoa; phylum Arthropoda; class Insecta; order Diptera; family Drosophilidae; genus Drosophila; species Drosophila ogumai. The sequence goes on from JAEIIJ010007096.1 coordinate 32,609, forward strand.
AATTATATTTATTTGCGCCCATCTAGCTTACTTAAATTTCTGACTTTTACTGTATATTTAGAGGTCTTCTTTTAAATATGAATAAGAAAAATAGAGACTGGATTTTGACTTTATAGAGTATTATATATATTTTATAAATTTTTATTTTTGTCAGAAGGCTAGTGGACTCCTTCATCAAGAAACTACTTTTATTTTTACAGTGTCTCTCTATCAGAATATATATATTTTTCAACCAGTCGTTATGTGTTTTCTGTGGCTTGTAGTGGAAGTAGTTTGCCAGCGCCTGGGAAGCATTTAAAAATCATGTCCTTGAACACCGCCTTGGTGTCCTGCCGTCTTTGCTCCTGTTGTCTTGGCTTGGCTCCTCCTGCATGCAAATTTGCTGGCAACAAATTTTATGAGCATTTTCTCTAAAATTTGACACCGCACAGCACACACACGTGAGTGTAGTGTGTGTGTGTAGTTATTGGAAACTGCCGCCGCCTTATAAATTTCAGTTTGCGGTCTCTCCCTTGGCAAACTGCACGTAGTCCAGGAGTTCTTACTACCCGGGTGCCTGGGTCCTGTGAGCTAATAACTCGTGGACGTGCCAAGCCGAATTTGTCGATGGCAAATAACTTTAGCAGTTTTAGTGGCTTTAAATAAAGTAAGACTTGCAGTTGTTTATGGCAGGAAGATACGCTCGAGGAGCTCTCAAGTTGGGCCACTTTTTTCTGACCCCGTCTTCCTTTTTATTTGAAGGGAGTTCTTTCCTCTTGGCAGGATACTAAACAACTTGGCACAAGACGTGCATAGTTTCTTGTGGGGTTAATGATCCCTTGAATGTTTTCCAAGTTTTTTGGCCGGAAATCGGAGCTCTTTTCTCGGTGGGTTAACTTGCTGTAACTTTTCGGGCCTGCATTTCGGTAATTTAATACAACTAATTGGCAAGTTTGTGGCCGTTGGCAAGGTATCAATAAAAGCAAAATCCCTGACAATGAATGTGAAAATTTAATTGAAATTGCTGGCTTTTTTCAATAGGGGAAAAAATGGCCTGTAATCAGTTCTCTCTTATTTCGTCCTTTATTTTTGAGCCACTAGGATATGTGTGTCAAAAATAAAAATGGAGAAATAAATATTAATACTCAGGCACACACACACATAGAGAGAGTCGTTTAATTTCTGCTACAATTTTACTTTTTTTTATATTTTTTATTTTAATTCTTTTTTTAGTGTTCGTTCTGTGCCTTTTAATTGTTTGCCGCAACAAAAAAGTTTCATTTTGTGTGCAACACACCACGCTGTTGCCCGTTGTTGCTTCTCTTGTTGCTGTTGTTGTTGCTGTTTGTCGCTGCGTTTGTTGGTTTTAATTGTTTTGTGTTCTTAGCCACTTCGGCTTTTTGAGTGCAGTGCAGCGTGTGTGTGTGGGATTGCACTGAAGTGTGTGTGTGTGTGTGTTGCATGCATCACTGAGAAAAGTGAAAAATTTAGGAAATAAATTGTAAGCATTTTCTTAATTTTTTTTTTTACAAATTTAATTGTGTTTAATTAGTTGCAAAGTTTTATTTTCCAAGTAATCTCTTATGGGACTTTAGCTCTAAATATTTGCTTTTATTTTTTAAACGTTTTATTGGATCTTCGAAAAAGACAACTTAAGGTGTTTGCTTGGCACGGACATGGTGACACTTTGTTTTTTATTGCAAGGACGTCCAGTGTCATAAATCAATAAAAAATCATGGCGTAGAATTTTATAAAATTAAAAAAAGATCTATTTATACCTTTTATCAAATTTGTATTTATTCTTTTTTTAATTTTGTTTATTAAACAAATTACAGAACGTAAAAGTCTACGAAAAATAATATCCCACAGTTAATTGTTAAGCCAGTTAAAATCATTTTTTAATAAGAGAATCCATGATATTATTGATACAAAAGAATATTACAAATAAGTTTTTGGATATTGTAATGTTAAGAAAAATACCAATACATTTTATAAATAATAAAATAAAATATAAAACCCTTATTTACCAAAATGTTTCTATCTTTAATTAATTTATAATAAATATAGTAAACTAGTTTTGAAATGCACATTTTTTTCTCTCAGTGCCTGTACATATGTACGACTGCAGTTTGTAATCCTGTAATTATGTAGTTGGTTGTTGCGAAACGACACACACACCCGCACATGCAATCCTTTCGCCCCCGCTTTTCCTCCTTACTTATTGATGTAATTGTTGTTGTACAAGGGATTCTCTCATTCTTTCTCTTTCACTCTCTCTCTGTTTCTTTCGCCCAACCCCACCCTGTTGCCATCTCCCTCGCTGGCCGTTGTCTAGAGAGCCAGCATTTAATGCAACAAAAAAAAGTATATATAAATTACTTTAATGAACTTTACAAATTCGCATGCATGCCCGGAAATGCGCTTTTTCGTTTCCTGCATGCATGGAAAGAGAGGGCTATACGGTGAGTGAACGAGAGGGGTGTATGTGGGAGGGGCGTGCAGGCAGAGCGCACCTCAACGTTAAGGCTCGTGGAGCCGGAGCCCAAGCCAGGCACGGACACGGATACGGACATGGACACGGAACCGTAACCATAGCCGTGATTAGTATGCTTTTGTTGTGCGAGTAGCTGATGAATGTTGCCTGCGGTTTTCCACGCTTCCCCTCCCCCGTTTTCCCTTCAGCTCCCCCTTTTAAATGTTTTAAAACGGCCGAATTTCCACACACAACGATTTTGAGGTTACCCAGGGGAGAATTCTTTTGGCATTAAGCAAAGTGGGTACTTACTCCAACCGGGGGCCGGAACAATCAGTCCAGTTATCATCTCCTCGCTCATCACCGGCGGATCTGTGGGTGGCGGTGGGCACACCAGCGAGTCAATCATATCATCCGTAACACGCATGATCCCCACTAGATCTGGTGGTTCCGTGCGCGAAGACCTGTAGGAAAGTGAATAAGGATAAATCGGAGATTATAGTCAGTGTTGTGAATAGTATAATTTCTGCAATGGGAATTAATCTTAATAAGATAGGAAATATACTATATAAAAAAGCTGGGCCACACCTGGCTGTTTTCTCATTAAATCGATATGACTTCACATATTAATTATAAGTATTTTTTGTGTATAAATTTATACGAAATGGAAAGGGAAAAAATGTGTTTCTACCAAACTTTTTATATATTCTGCATTTATTTATTTTAGTAAAATTTTAACTATGCTTTCGGCCCTTTTTTTATTTTACTTCAATATTTTTTTTATTGAATTAAAGAAGTTATTAATTCATATAATTATAAAAAGAAAAGGCTGCATTAAAAAACCTATTTCCTATTTCCGTAAAATTTCATTTCAAAGTTAAAATTTGATCATAAATCTATTTTAAATTGAAAAACTTTTCTTTCAATAGTTTATTTACTTATCTAAAACATAAAAAATAATTATTTTATACCACTCTAATTGTCAAGAACGAGAATTTGAAAATAAACCTTAACTTCCTGTAGTAGCTTAAATTTTGAGCATAAAATATTATAGCACGTTACCAAGATAATTGCCTTATAGTAAATTTTCCTCTTGACTCTCAATTTATAGCTCATATTTTTTAGGATTTTTTTCAGTGCAGTATTTGCATAATTTCCGTTTCTGACCCTCCTGACAAAACCAAACAAATGAACGTATAGCAACACCTGAAATGGATTCCGGACAACCGACTCCGGACTGCCGTGACCTTTTTCTGTGTCAGTGCGCGAAATTAGCAAAAGATGCGGAAAATGCTCCCAACGTGCATAATTTGAATGGACGACGAATGGCTGGATGGGGCTGAGCAGGATGAGGATGAAAACTGGGGGGGCGAGGACGAAAACTCAGAGCAGGAATGGGCGCATTTGGCTCTACAAACGCTTAGCACAAAAGCTTTTCTGTTTTCGTTTGCCATAAAGAGAAGCTAATTAGGCTATCAAAATGCCGTTCGGCTGGGTGGCGGAAAATGGGGTGGAGGTAGGGGAATGGGAAGCTGGAAAACTGGTCGGAGTCGGAGGGCAGATGGTCAGCGAGTCGGAACAAAGTGAACCCGTGGACCACGTTCTAACTGCATGGCCAGCCAAAGAACGTGAAGTGGCAACGTGTTTGGGTTACGGCTTTCCATTTTTGTGCCAGTAACCCCAAGTAACCATCCCCCCACCCCCCTTTCCACAGTAACCCCCTCTGCCTGTAGCTGGCTATCCCCTTTACATACATTTTCCAGCTGCGGCTTGAACTTGTTGTTGACTTTGCTGAAAAACTATAAACCAAAAATGGTTCGAAAATGTACATGGAACATTTTTCGGTTCAAAATCTCTTTTTTTTTTAGCCCGCTTTCCTTTCCGTTCGTGCTCTTCCTTTTTTTTTTGTTTGATTTGTTGCGAAACAATTTTTGCTACTGGTTTAGTTTCCCCTTTTCCCGATTCTGTTTTTTTTTTTTGTCCATCGGGGAAACTTCTTATGGTGTAACATCATCAAAAATTGGCAAAGCTTGTCGATTGTTGACATTCTGGGGTGTGTGTATATATAAGTGTGTGTGAACTTGATGTGGCTGTTGTGGCTGTCAGAGCTAGAAAGCTTGATTGCAGAATGTTTTTAATTAACAACATCAGCAGCTGTGGAGCTGCTTGCAGCTGCAGGTTGTGGTTTTTATGGATTTTTATTCTTGTGTAATATTATATCCCATCAGCTGAAGGAAATCAGCGGAAATGCCGTCAGCTTCCTTCAGCTTTATGAGCCATATAAAAGGCGAAATGGACACAAATTTCCACACGATAAGGAGAACAATGAGCTGGATATTGCATTACGCTGTCACAGCGCCCTCAGCTAATTGACATCGGTCCCGGACAACTGCCGGACGACTGGCGACTAAAATAGTTAATTAATCCGTGTAACTGAAATTTAAACAATGGGTCGTCGCTGTATACACGGCGTACACTTTATGGCCGTGGACATTCATTCAGGTTTGAACATCGAAACAGATGTTAAGCAGAGCATAAACAAGAACAATGACTGTGCGATGGCTCTGTGGCTGTCATAACTTACCGCATCATCATGCTGAGCGATTGTTCCTCCTGCAGGACGCTCTCCAAGTACATCATATCTAGATCGGACACAATTGCCCCATTGATGACCATTATTTCGTCTCCTTTGATGATGCCTGCAATTGGTTGGACACAGCGTTAGTTGTGCGATAACACATATATTTTATATATACATATATATACTGATATCTATAGGTAAAATAGGTTGAGTTCTGCTGCATTATTGTTACTTTTCAGTCGCTGTATCTATGTATCCCCCCCTGTCTGCGAGTAGACAATGAATTCTGGGCAGGATCTAATGCCGCATGGCAATCAAGGTGGTTCTGTGGGAAGGAGTCTATGGGTCTGGAATCAATGTCTGACAATTGTGCGGCTGCTGTGGACTACTGACATCTTTTATGTAACAAACGATAAGCGGAATGTCTTCAGCTGCTGCTTCTTATTCAGCTGATGCTGCCACTGCTGCTGCTGCTGCAGCTTCTGTAAAACAATAACAACAAGAGCATTGTGGTTTTTTTGCATTGTTCATACGCCACGTTATCCCAGCGCCAGGCTCTACCTTTTTGCACTGGAAGAACATATATTTATTTATCAGAGAAACCTTTTAAATCTGAATCTAGAATTTAAATCTCAAAAAAACTTCTAAAGGAAATAAGATTTTAATTTACAATAAATATTTTGTTTATTTTTTTTTTTTTTTTTTTT
>JAEIIJ010007102.1:0-11784 GCA_018904815.1 Drosophila ogumai
TTTAGATCGGATGATTCTGTGGACAGTTAGGATGTACACCGCAAACCAACTTTTTTTGGAAGCGACTTGGGAGATTCTCTATAGCTCCCCCACCCCTAAATATTTTTCAATACTAAATTTACTACAAATTGTTTAAATGTTGTGTTATTATATGGTGTTTAACTCATTAAGCTAACTTTCGCCGTTTCGCCACAATAAGTTTTTGAAACGTGGCCCGTTTTGCACCGAATTAATTATTTAATTAATAGCCTGTATTTTAATTTTATTTAATATTTAAACAATAACATGAAACCTTTGGCATTTTATGGAAATCGATTCTGTTGAACGTTCGAGCTATAAATTATGTTTTTTCAATCGCTAAATAAATAATTAAGAGAAAAAAGAAAGTCAGATCCAAAGGGATCTGAAAATAAGACCTATTTTGACCTGCTATCTTTATTTTCTTTTAAAACATTTAAATCAGGGACCGTAAATAAGGATTATCAATGTTTTCTTTAAACAAAAAAATCAAAAGATAGTCAATGATTGCTGAAATCTAGATTTTTAAATATTAAACCAATTTTAATTATTGATTTTTGAGTTTTATTTAATCGCTAAGAAATTAATTATTATTTTTTCACTCAGAAACCTCTGTGTCTTGTATGAAGTTGTGTCGAACTCATACGCTGTATAACAGTTTTGCTGCTAGTGTCATTCCTCTGAGAGTTCAGTATACACGCGAGAGCCGCGTGCCGAAGGTAGCAGAGCCGAAGAGACTTATACTTATACGGCTACTCATATAGCATGCTTATAATATATGAAAGGCAAAACAGCCGATGGGTTTAGCATAATTGTACTTATACCTATACGTATACTTATATTTGTACAGATACTTATACGTCCAGCTTATACTTATACTATGGGCATGGCTTGCTTATAAAGTATGAGAGTCTCGTACATGGCTTATACTTGTACATCAGCTACATAGGAACTTTTTACTTATAAAGTTACTTGAAGCACGCTCTGATACCGAGCGCTTATACTTGCGTATACTGCAGTTTGGACAATCCTTATACTAATGTACTTATACTTGGAACACAAGAGTACTAATCTATTTTTAAGTGCAGCATATATTGCTGTTTTGTTTAAATTTCTAAAAGAAAAAACATAACTAATAGGGCAAGCAAAAACGTTTTATTAAAATGGTTTGGTGATTTGGTTTTCCTCATATAGGGTTTTCTTATACCTCATTGTATCCCATATAAAATACAGGTAGCTTATACTAATATACTTATACCAGCCTATATTTCATAGTAGCCTTATAATCGCATAAAAAATACAGCCTGCTTATACTTATACAGGCAGCACATGCTCTGCTATCGAGATGAAACCAAGAGTTGTAGCAGACTGACTTCTCATGTCGGTGCGAACCAGTTGATTCTTATACCATTCGCGAGACTTATACGCCACTGTGGGCTCTTCGGTGGCGCTTGTCTACTCACATGACTTGCACTTATACTTTGCCACCCCCGGAACGTCGAGTGGCCCAGTATAAGTGTGTGGCAATAAACCGGCTTGGCAGCAACAACTCAGAGCACGCACCTTCGCAGCATGAAAGAGAGCGCGTCTGCACATCCCATGCCTCGCTCTCGGGACTCACCATGCAACACACAACACCAACACACTCCGCACCACAGAGTTCGTTCGGTCTTCGCTGGTCCGCGTAGCTACGAGGTTTTAGTTCGGTTTTAGCTCTGATTCCGAGAGGACGCCAGGCTCTGTTTCCGTTTCCGGCCCGTTACTCGACCGCGTCGCACGGAGCCTATACCACTCACCCACACTCCCATACTCATACACTGCCGCACACACAGCCACACTCGCCCGCACGCGATAACAACGCCAAATTATCGAGTCTGCGCCAAAAAAAAAAAAAGAAAACACATCCAGCAAGCAGCGGATGGCAAGTGCGAATCCCAGCAGTGAATCCTAGCCAAGTGGAGGTCCCAGACCACAAGGATTAGCCCTATTTGACCCAAGGAATAGCCGCCAGCATGGTGTAACCGGGAAGCGGCTGTCTCGGGCGCCGAAAGTCATTGAAATCCCAAGCCTCAAATCCAAAAGCACGAATCTCGAATCCGCATCAGACTAGTGCCGAAAGTGGTGACCCAAACGCAAATGTGTGGCTTTAACAGCTGGCGCGGCAGCCATCGGTAACCGCTGCGTAGTGTAGTTTTAACCCCAAGAAACAGTTGGTTTACCCAAAAGAAAGAAATAAATATCAACAGCAACAAAATGACCGTGCATCATCAGCAACACATCAAGTGGCAGCAGCATGCAACAAAGCGACGACGCTGCCGTCAGCATTGGATTAAACATCTTCAGCTTTTGGGTCTCGGTAAGTGAGCCACCCTAACCGGAGGTTAACGAAAAACGGAGAGGGGTTTAACCTGGAGGCAACTAGAAGGAGTTATCTGGAGGGACATCTCATAGAAGAACGTTAACTGACAGTACGTTACCTAACAAGAGGTTAACTTGGAGGAGGTTACTAAGAGGAGGCATAAGCATGAGAATAACTATCTGGAGGTCACCTAACAGCAGGGTAACTAGAAGAAGGTTAACCACCAGTAGCAAGGGGTAACAGCTGTTGCTCATAGGAACAGAAGGCCTTGCATGTTGCAACTTTTTAGGGGACTCTGCGGTCAAGTGAGCAGGCGTGGCCAATCCATTTCTGATGACTTGAAACTCTCCGTTCTGTTCTGTGTTCTCGGTGCCAGAAGCTTGTAAACTAATTAATAATTACACATTATGCCTGGCAAGAACAGCACCGGACACACGTACCACAACAACGCTCCACTTCCGCTCCAATCAAACGCATTATCGTCATCGGGACAGGTTCTTGGCTCTTGGTTCTGGTTTTGGTAGCGGGAAATGGGAGTGGAGCTGGGAGTTACCTACAGTGCGGAGCTGCACTTGCGGTCTTATCGGGCTTCCGCCCCTCAATCCCAGAGCAGCTTTGGGCCCCCGCCTCCCCGTCGAAATAACACAACTCGATACCAAGCACAAACAATCGAATATAATTTACAAAATATTGTGTCGACGCCCACAGTTGGTTCGACTTTTGGTTTGGTTCGCTTGGGGAGCAGGTTTATTTTATTTTTTCTCTCTGGTTTTCTCATATATGTGAGCTTGGCTTGGCTTTGCATGACATTTGTGGGCGGAGAATCGGCCCTGAAATGTGAAATGGAAGCGGATTTACGAAAGTACGCCCATCATTAAGAGCCCTGCTGATAAGGCCCGAATCTAGTGGGGGGATGGGTTGGAGTACAGATGGAGCCCAGACCAATTAGTAGCGGGGCACCTGACCGAAGGAGAGCCACGCCCCCACTGCTAAAAGTGAAACCAGGAGATGCCAGGAGATACCGAAAACAACAAAATCAAACACGAATCAGAGTCAGAATCAAAATCAGAGTCGGAAGTCTATCTGGAATCCAGAATCCATCCAGCAGCCAGCATTTAGATGTATGTACATAACTTTGGGCGTGTGTGTGCGTGTGTTTGGAGAAAGGAAAAAGGAAAAGCATGTATTTGTCAGCACAAAATAATCAAGGATCATAATATGTCAACAAACAGACAGGCTCGCAGGCTGGCAGGCTCGCAGGCTCGCAGGCTGGATGGCTCGCAGGCCGAGGGAGCCGAAAAACAAGCACAAGGACGACACACGAACGCAGAAAAGTTGCGTCCGTCTGTCAACTCTAGATGTGTGGCCCTGTGTGGGTGCAAAAAATGTATGCCACCAGAGCAACTGAAGCAACTGGGGAAGCTGAGGCAGCTGAGCCAGCTGAAGCAGCAGCAAAAGTGTAGGACAAACACGCCGTAATGGCAGCATGTGTTGGGGCAGCTGGGAAAGCGGTGAAAAGCGGGCCAAATCCGAGGGGAACGAGGTCCGCAAGTCGTCGCGATTTGTCGCTTCTTTTTTGTCCCTGACAGTTGGCAAATGTAGTGAAGTGCATTGACAATACCACCAGCCAAGTACAGCTTGACCAGAGCGCCATCAATGGCTGGAGGAGCGGCAGCAGCAGTCGGTGGTCGCCACTTGAGCGGCAGCGCTTCCTGCTGCTCAAAGGGAAGAGATAGAGAGTGTTAAGCACACAGGGACAGATGCGGATAGATTATCCAGCGGATGCCATCTCCAGGAAGCTCCTCCTCGGCTGCCGCTGTCATTTTCGAGCTGGCTCAAAGTTAATTGCGCCGTCTGCGGACTCTGGCCTCTGAACAAAAAGCGAGTCTCTTGCCCAGATTGCGGAGGCAGCTGCAAAAACGGGGCTTCAGAAACGCCCATGTTTGGCCCAGACTCAGCTCCACGCGGCTACTTGGCTTAACGAGCCACCAGCAGCGGCAGCACCTTGAGTTCAGACCGCTAACCAGTCCAATATTGACTCGGGACGCCCACACGTCCCACCGAAAAACCGACCGAGTCCCGGGTCCAAGCTCAGCAGCAGCGTGGGTTAAGCGAACTTACGTAATTGCAAATCAAATGTGGTCGCCAAGCTCGGCTCCCTCCCCTCCCCTATAGTATATATATAGTATCTCCCAAATCGGTCTTCAATCTGAAACGAAATTGAAAGCGTCAATAGATAAAATTTAAAAAGTGTCAGTGAGAAGTTGGAATTGTTGAATCATTGAAATTATCAGGTCTTTTCGTGCTTTTCACTTACCGAGGCTCTTTTTTAATTGAAATTTACTTATGTTTTGGCTGCTTTTATTGTCTTTATTTGTGTTTTTGCTTATTACATAGTAACGTGTTTATCAATGGTTGATATTATGTATGCTTATTTGGCAATATTTAAGTAAGCTTGCAGTATTGAAGGGTTAAGTTAAAGTTAAGTTACTAAAAATATTAGGGAGATTTTCGTGCTTATCAAAACTAAAAATAAAAATAAAGCTGCTTAAATTCTTTAAAGTAGTTTGATAAATGTGGTTTTCCTTTGTTAGTTTTCCTTGTGATTAAAATACAGAATTAAGAGCTTTCCCCTGAGTGCGATTATCTCGGATATTATTCGAGCTATTTCAATTGTGCGGGAATTATTCTTTAAAACGAGATGACAACATCCATGCCGAGTTTGTTGTGTTTGAGCTCCCTGTGTGTGTTTTCGGCTAAATTTGTCTGGGACCGAAATAGACAGTGCATTGGCCATATACGGATTGCTTGTTGACAGAAAGACGAAACTAAATAAAACTAAATAAAACCCACATGTGTGTGTGTGTGCGAGTGCATAAACAAATCGACAGCATGTGGCAAGTGAGTGGAGTGGGGGGTAGGGTATAGATGGTGTGGGCCCGCTCGTCGGATGTCAAATCGAAAACAATCACTGAATCCACGGCACTTGAAGTCGCCACCGAGCACCGAACTCCCGCTGCGCCGCTGCATCGTGGCATGTGGTAATTGCCCCGGGCTATGCCACATCCATAACCATATCCATATCTATATCTGGCTGGGCGCTACCTAGCCGGCATCGGGATTTATGACCCCTCAACACGTGTGGCAGATACGACTGCGACGCGACCCCTTGCTATGGTTCAACGAGTTTCGATGGAGCTTCAATTTCAGTTTCAGTGAAGATTTGGGTTTGGGCTTGGGCTCAGGGTTCGATGTAAGCGAAAATTTAATTTTGTAATTTTAAAGAAGAGCGCGCTGCGTTCTGGCTCTGGCAGATTGAGAATGAATTTCAATTAGTAGGATACCGATAGCGATACCCGAACCCATGCCCCCGTATAAGGATGCGATGTGCGCGCACAAAGAGCAGGGCGGCAGGATATTAGCAATGTGCAGCCTGGCGTGCTTCCTACGCAGAATATTCCCACAGAAGGATGCGGCGGATGGCTGGCATAGATGATTGCTCCCGCCGCAGCTATGGATGCCGCTGTCGCTCCCGCCTCTCAGCCGCTCTGACTTTGATGGGTTTGCTCGATATTGATGCGAATTGATTTGGTTAGTCAGCTGTCGGACAGCCGGATGCCCAGTTCCCCGTCCCTGAAACCCATCCCCATCCTGCAAACAGACAGCTGAATGAATAAATAAAAACGGCAAATCAAGCAAGATGCCAAATGAGGCTCGTCATAGACTCGTCCTGACAGCAAAATGAGGTTGCCCCTCCCCCAAGGTCCGAGTGCGGGTCCTCGAATTGGAATACATTTAATGGCTCTCAGAGTTGCCAACCCCTGCCCCCTCTCCCTAGCCTGGCTGAGCTCGGTGCGGCTCAGTGGAGTAATTGAAAAACCATTTCAAGGTGAGGACAGGACCCAACACTAACCGATGGCTTCATCATCCATCCATTCAGACATTTGCCTGCTGGCTGGTGGCTCCTGGCTGCTAATTTAAATTTATGAATTTTTGGAAAACATCTCAATGTGGGCCTCGGCCTCGGCCTCGGCGGCTGCTTCTCCTTCAACTTCCTTCCACGCACTTTCACTTTTCTTGAGTATTTAATCAAGTGTGAATAATTGCATCATTCTGCTCAAAGGGAGTCGATATCCTTTGTGTTTGTGCGCCGCCAGATACGAGCCCCCCAGCCAGTGTGTCTGTGGACCTGTTATCGATATGTGGGCCAAGGAACCACAGCCGAAACCCAGCCCAGCTTCCCCCCAGAGGGAGGGCAGGCGACGGAGGCAGTGAAATCGAATTCAAAAGCCGGCTGAGTTTTCACTTTATTTTGTATTTTGCGGCACTTGCATATTTTAGACGGCCGATATCGAAAAATGAATATTTTATCAGTTCTGGCAAATATGTATTTACTGCGACGTGTGCTCGAGGGACTGGTCCTGCTGCATCCTTGGCTTAATTGAAGTGGCAAGTGGCAGCTGCAACATCCACGGTCTTCGGGTTCAGCGTAAACATCAACTTCAACTTCAGCATCTGCCTAATTTCGCTCATTTCAGAGGAGTCGCGTGTCAAACCGGTTGGACATTAGCTCGTGGCAGCCCCAGCTTCTGCTCTTCACTTCCACTTTTAACTTGCGCCCCGGCTTTACTTGAGCCTCATCTCCGGCAGCTCCGTTTGACAGCTGCAAGTGCAACTTCTGGACAAAAAGTCACAGAACCGCCGCAGGTGCCTCGGCACTGAATGCTTCCATTCGAATAATCGTCGATGCGATGTTTTGAAATCCTCAAAGAATTTACTAAAGTGATCGGAACAAAGGGAATGTGTTTCTAGAGCTTTTTTTTTTATGTTTTCAGCATTAAAAATGATTTAAACTTTTTTTGATTGCATTTTGTAAATGCTAATCTATTAATTCGTATTGCATATCAATTCTTTGAAAGGCCTTAAATAAAGGTACGATTAATGATAGAAATATTAGCTTTGATGTATATGTTTTTTATGTTTAAAATACTTGAATTATTGCTTTTTTGATTGCATTTTTTAAATGATAATAATCTATTGATTCATATTTTATTTCAATGCTTAAAAAGGCTTTTAATAAGAGAACTGTTTATGATAGAACTTTTGGCTTTGTAAGCAATATTGAAAGCAAATATACGATGTATATTTTTTATGATTAAAAAACTTCATTGGTACATTTATATTTTCTTCCACTTTTAATTAATAAGTTGATACAGTCGATGGGGAGATTTAACAGACCGCTGAGCTCTGATCTCTGCTTTATTTTTTTCCGAGAGGCTTCCCGGCTTCGCCTTCATCTGCAGCGTGTGAACTGCTGGCGGTCGTCTCATCTCCCACGTCCCATGTCCACTGCACGCTTCAGTAATCCGCTCCGCGAAGAGTCACCTTTGCACACCTTTGGCCGATGCGAGATGGGCGTCCAGTTGGCCGGTGACGTGTGGTTCCGCTTCGGCAACTTTCCTTCGCGCCGGGAAATCTGTGACGCGGCATTTGGCCGCTTGGCCGCTGGGAAAACTTTAACTTTAACGACTTCACTTGGTTTAATTGCGACAGCGAAAAATTCGTTTTCCTTCGCAGCAACTTGGCTGGGAACCCAAGGGCTCCTCCGGCTCCTCCTGCTCCTCCACTGGCTCTCAGGAAGCCCTGGAAGATCGGGTTTCATGCGCAGACATGCTTCATTGGACGAGCTGGCACCCCTTAACCCCTGACCGCCACTGCTTTGTCATTCGATTGCGCAAACATTATTCCACGGGCGAGAAAGCATTTGCATTTGCATTCCTCATCCTCGTCGCCATCCTCGCACTCATCCTCCCGGTAATTCGAGTGTTTTGCTTAACCCTTAGCATACCAGCAGCAGCAGCCAGGCATTGTTGTGTGTGTTGTGTGTTGTGTGTTGTGTGCTGTGTGCCGTGTGTGTTTGCGATTTTGGCCAAACAATGGCCAACTTCGACGGCGACAAGGAAAGCGGATTCGGATGCAAATGGAATGGAATGGATGCTTGCGCCGATGCCGCACGCGCTCCCAGTTGCCGCTCAAACGGCAATTAAGCCAAACAATGAGCTGCCAAACACTCTGGCTGCACCGGAGTGAATGAAGATGCAGGAGCCAGGACTCAGTGTGTCTCAGCTTCTAATTTGCCCGCTCATGTCTGCGGGAGTATCCTGCCCCTGGCCTGATCCTGCTCTCACCACTCCATTATTCCCGTTTCTCGCTGAAAAACAAAGAAGTGCTGAGCTGTGAGTACTCTGTAAATGCATCTGAGAACTTAAAAAGGGTCGAATATACTTCTCTGTAAACTGGTAATAAAAACTTTTTCTTGGGAAACTGGTAAATTAAAAGATATGTTTCATACCAAGATCCTCCACATTTAGGATAATTTTAAATGTATTATCCACTCCTGAAAATTCGGCTTAAAATGCATTTCCCATATTAAAATTGCTTGGCTTGGGGTTTCCTGCATTGTTATCAGTAAAATGCTGGCAGATACAGTTTTCCCACGTCCTTGTCTATCCCGAGAGCCTTTTAATTAAGCTTTTCTTTCGTTTGAAAAACATTTCTCGACGTATTCCAGGGGCGGTGAGGTCCATGCTTAAAGTCAAAAATCTCCGAGTCGAACTGCATTTTAAAGTTGAAATGCGCCGACTTTGCATTTATTTCTGTTCATAACTTATGTGACCTCCCCCCCTCCCAGTGCCATTCCTGCAGGGAAATAGTTTTGTTGAGCGTCTGTGTGTGTTTGCCTGTAATAAAGCAACTGTCGCATACTCGATTCTGTGGCTCCGACTTCAAAAATATCAAAAAGGGGGAAAAAACGTCCAAGTTGGGGGGACAACTGGAGAAAATGTATGAATATTCGAGAATGAAAATCGCTTCCGAGAATGCCGCACGGCGAGGGGCAACTGGAGCATTCTTCTTGAGTGGCCAGTGGCTCCCGGAGATAGCAGTCAAGCGGACTGGAGTGGGGACACCGTCGCAGCACGCACCACTTTCACTCCGGCCGGAAATTTGCTGCATCAGCGTATAGGAATTTTTGGTTTATGTGTTTGCACACACACACGTTGGCCATAGACAGTGGCAGGACAGACCGGATGTGCCGCAGAGTTGACCCACCTCAAGGAAGGGCCGCACACCGACCGACGGGAGTATTAGCCCTGTGAGTTTATTCCGGACTCTGGCATTTCGGTCTAACCGAAATGTGCGTCCTCTGTGCGAGGCTTTCAAATATGAAATTTATTCAAGTCACTCTGGTTTAATGTTTGGAAATGGACAGCAAATAACTTTGCAAGCGTTTACAATGGCAACTGGGGAATTGTCTCGCCCAGGTCCCTAATTCGCCCCGGCCTCGTAACGATCCTGGCCACGACGACGACGACGACGACGACGATGCTGATGATGATGATGGCCCTTTCACAGGGATGCGACTGGAGAATGTGTCCTCCAATTACCCTCACACACACTCGGAAAGGGAATCCTTTTTTTCGGTTGCCTCCTATTTTCACTTCAATTTCGATTCTTACCGAAATGATTTTTTAAAGATAATATTACGAAAAACCCATCAAAGTAAAGGAAAATCCTGACAGCCGCCGCCGCCGCCCTGCCTCGCCCCTCCGCTTCCAATTATCCGTTTTCCAATATCTAACCCACTTGGGTCCTTCGCCCAGGAGACATTGGCGCATAAATTGATTGGATGATGTCGCTTTTTATGTCGTTTGTACCCCCCTCCAGCCCCTCCAGCCCATCCGAAAATGTTGTTGCCATTGGCTCCATGCGATTCCTCGTGAATTCCATAAGTTGATGCGATGCGTAGCATGTGTTATAAATAAATCAAGCATACTCTGGGTGGCGGTGGCAATCTCTAAGAGTCTGCCATTTCTCTCTGCTATTTATTTTGCTTTTTTACGCTGGCTTTGGAGTTGTCATTTAATTCAAATGGTGCTTGGAATTGGAATTGATTGGACAGCTCCGCGTTCCCTGGATACGGTCATCCCGAATGCCCCAAAAACCATTCCTAAAATACAATTTTAATGAAAAAGTTGGGAATAAGTTCACACAAATGTTGCATAGTACGGCCTTTATAAAATTAATTAATAAAGTAAATAAAATGCAAACTACCTTGTCCCATACAAATATATGTAGTTTAAAAAAAGCTGAAGGCTGTTTTTTATATTAATCGGAAAATGAAAACAAAGCTTCAACGAACACGATAAATTCTAGGAAAAATCATGACACAAATTTAATAAAATAATACATAAAATCAATAAACTTAAAGCAACTTTTGATATCGTTATAAAAATGTAAATTAAAAAAACTCGTGTCGGTAATTATTTTTTTTAATATCTGTTAATTTAAAAAGGTTGAATTAATTTGGTTTGAATTATTTATAATATTCTCTATTTTTTATGAGACAATACCTCGTCAGTTTTTCATACTTTTTGTTAGTGCCCAAGGGGCAGGATGTGAGTACGCAGTAACTGGCAGCTCCACATATGAACTTACATGTCGCAAACACTTGGGGGGTCGGGCTGGAAACAATGGCTCAACATTTCCCATCGGCGGCAACCGCAAGTCAAGGGGGCGAAAAAACCGAAGCTAAAATCCCGCCGGCAACATGGGTTAATTGAGGCTACTCACCTACGCAACAGCCATTGCGTGTGCTTTGGGCCTGGGAATCGGGGAACAATTAGTGGCCGGGAGCAACGATCCCTGGTACGCGCTGGCAACAAGTGGCACTGCCATCTAATGCTGACCAACCAACCACTCGGCGATGCCGCACCACCAGGCACCAGCCCCACCACTCGCCACTCGCCTCTCGCCGCTCGCCACTTACCACACTTCACTCGTCAACAAGTTTTTCAGTTCCGCAGCTCCGCAGTTCTCACAGCATTTCAATTGCAGCGGCGTCCACAATCCGAGCAAAAGTTCGCACTTGTCGTTGCGCAAATTCCCCGCCAACAGCAACAACTGGCACAAAAATATGTAGAACACAGCCCGCAACCGAAACACCACCGCCCCAGCCCCACCCTTCGCCCCACGGAAAAGTAATCAACGAATAGAGAAAAGCCCCCAATGTTGCGCTTACCCACGACTGACAGGAGCTGCGACATGGAATTGGAATGAATTGGTCACAAATATTGGGCTATTTGGTGTATATTTCATCATTTGTCCGCTTGCAGTTAAATATTGACAGTGTCTCTTTTTAGAATTTTACAATATATTGGTTTCGCAGCTTCGGTTAGAACTTTATATGACATAAATTGCGATAGCTAAGTTCGGTAAACCCGGCGGAAAGTAATTGCCATAAACAAGGGATGACCTAAATCCAAGATATTTTGGGATCTCTGAAGTTTTAAATACAGTAGAATCCGGCTATAACGACTCCGCTTATAGCGTCCGTCCGGTTATTACGA
>JAEIIJ010007105.1:0-19687 GCA_018904815.1 Drosophila ogumai
TCTGTAGCATGCTTCTAGGCCCAAAAAAATATCTCGTGGATCTTCAGTCGCCACTACAGAATAAACTGTGAATGAAGCCTGCAATGGGATTAGAGGTTGGATTTTTCACAAATCTACAGGCATCAACAGTAAGGTTGTAAAGGAAAGGCCTGTAGCCACTATAACGCTTAAGCAGTGCCACATTTATCTGAAAATATACACAATCTAGTATACACTTAAGAATCAAATGTATATATGTATACTTACCTTAACCTTGGTTATTGGCCTTTTGTGCAGATTGACTTTCAACGAAAGGTATTTGTAAGTACGATTCACGGACTTTAGAAAGCAATACTCAAACTCATCGAATTCTGGGTCCAAGGTAATGCACTTGACATTGGTGAACTCCACTTTGCAGGTGATCTAGAATATTTTCAAAAATAAATATACCATTTTTTATACCAAATAAGACCATTTTTATACTCTGTAGACTAGATATAAAAGCACAAGGAGTTCAACAAAATAGCTTCCTCGAGTAAACATTTTAAATGACAATAAATAAGCTCAGGGGGGTTGATCCGCTTTTATACGTAGATTTATGTCTTAATAATAACGTAGATCAATTATATATTATTTATTGATATCATTTTTAAACCCATTTGTTCACATTTAAGTGTAGTATCTGAAACAAAATATTTTAAGTATTCAAAATCTCCTAGATTAAATAATTTAGTTCAGATCAAATACACTAGGCAACAGCATTGACTTTGATATATTTAAATATTAAATTATATTAAAAGTGTTATTTTTACATGAAAGTTTATTTTTTTTAATTTTTAATAAAATCATTAAACACCCCTATAGATACAAGACAAGTTAAAATTATTTAAACTTAAGCTGGCTGGTGTAATTAGTAAATATTTCCATGCTTATTGAACTGTAGCAATGTTTGTAGCTATTTGATATTTATTGGAATTTGTATGTAATTAACCTTTTCCTCTTTTGATATTTTATCTTAGAGATACTTAACCTGCACGTGATTGAGATACTTTTCTAATTAAAGCTCAGCTTAATTAAAAATGCATCACAAAATACAAATTTAAATTTGATTAATCTTTATCCATTTCATAATGGAAATTTCGTGTAACTAAAACCCAAACTATTATCTCCAAATTTTAGATTTCAGCACATAAATATATAGTAGTTAATTGGTCTTTTTTTTGACAACTAATTAACAAGGCTAAAACTTGGCACTATATTTCCTATTCTCCACACATTAAAGCAAACCAGTTTAGGCTCGATTTTGTTTTAGCAAAATGACAATGGGCCAAGCTACGTTTAATCAACTAATTAGGAGGCCCATTGCAGCCAAAAAAACTTGACTCACTGACAGTGTCACTCACCGGAACGAATTTTCCCCTCATTTTACTCTAATTAGCTGTGACGTCATGGCTCGAATGTTCCTTATTTGACGACAATTTGTTTTGGAAAAGGAAGCGAACATGGAAATGGTTTTAACGCCGGACTTTGATGGATGTTTTGGGGGGATTGTCAGGGTAGCACCTTCCAGCGCCAGGTGTTTTTGGGGGAGTAGACAAGAAACTTAAAGCACACTTTTCAGAGTCGGGAGTCGAGGAAAATGTTTGTGTGAGAAAATCCATTAAACTTTTGCCACCTAAATGGGAAATGCAACTTCAGCTTGATTATCTCGGGCCAGGGGTGCACAAGTACACAGGGCGACCTGTACAAAAGGGAAAATCAATAAGGTAAATAAAACGGAAAAGATTTTCCTCTATCTCCGTTCGCCTCGCTCTCTATCTTTCTCTTCTCCGCTGCTTATTCCCACCTCCCTTTGGCCACGGAATGCGATTTCAATTTCTCAATCCAATTTACCTTTGCAACAGTATGTACACAAAAAGCACTGAAAGAATTAAATGTGTCTTTCACAGGGCATTTTAAAACACTTTAAAGTCAGTTTAAAAGTATGATATATACTTTTTGAATAAAGAAAATTAGTTAAAATATTTTTTTGGCGCTGTAAGATATAAAAAAAATGTCTAATAATTAATAATAATAAATATTATATTATGTAGATAAAACAATGTCATTTAATTCTTTAGAGTATTTTATATGATTTATATTTTTTACTTGTACAGGTTATTATAGTTTTAGTCAGAAGTTGGCAACTTAGTTAAAATATATCAACCCTATGCATCACATATTAACTCTTGATCAGCATCAACAGTCGAGTCTAATTATCCATGAAAGTAAGAAATAAATGTTGTATTTTTTTTTTAATTTTTATCAAAAATTCAACCAAAAAATTCATTTTCTTTGTTTTTAAAATACATTAAATATTAATCTAACTATAACAGATCAAAAATAATAAGATTTTTTCCCTCTGTACCAATTCCAATACCAACACAAACACAAATACGAAGCAAAGTACAAACATAAAGCACAAGTAAATCATAAAAAGCAGCAACAACAAGAATCTGCAAAGCGAAAATCTGAATGCACAAAAAGAAATGAGAGGAAAAAATTTCCAAGTCGATTGAGGGGAAAAAAGGCATAAAAAAAAGCGAGAAGAGGTTTTTGCTATGCACATAAAAGCGCAAATATTTGCGCAACATTTTCGTCGGCGTAGTCGTCGGCGACGTGGCGATAAAAATCGAACAAGAAAAATATGCAAAACTGAAAAAGCAGAAAGGGAAATAAAAACGTCGCAAGAATAAGCCGAGGAAAATACAAAAAAATTTATATATATATTTGTATATGATGTGTATATTTGTGTGTACCTCGTTTATTTGCTGTTTTTTGTTGCTTGCTTTGCCACGGATTTGCTTTTATTATTGTATAACGTCAAACATTTGCATGCGGCGACGCCTAAATGTATGCCACACTTTATTCGCTGCCAGCTGCCACCCCCTTTTGCTCCTCCCTGCAAACCAATCGAAAGGCGACTCCCACCCTGGCCACTTTTTGCATTTGCATTTATGTGCGGCACCAAATCGAGCTGCCACGCCTCCTGCCTGCCCCGCCAAACGAATGCAAATCGCAGTGAAAATATTTCGCACTTCCACGGAACGGAGTCGAAATACCTGAGTACCTGTGCCACCCACCTGTCCGCCCCATCTGCGATTGCTATCTCGCATCGAACGAGGGGCCCGAAGTTGGCCTGGAAAAGTGCTCCCAATTTGCCAGGCCTGAACAAGATGGAAAGCCTTTTACGTGGAAAGTGTTCTGTGAAGCGAAGCCTAAGGTGATTTTAAAGAGGAAATTTATAGAAAAAGCTACATCGGTTGGAAATCTTTTTTAAAAAGTGTCTAGCGGTAGAAAATTATTTATTTATTTTCAAGAAGTTGCATAAAAGTACTCTTTATTTTTTACTTATTACTAAAGCTTGTGAAACTCTTTAAAAATAATTCCTCAAAACTCCAGAGATTTTCTTTGTGAGAACAGATTAAACGGATTTCCTTTAGTCACAGTTTTTCTTCCCTCTTTTTTTTCGGTTGGCTAAGCTTAAGAACAGAGCGAAACAAAAAAATAGAGATGAAATGTAGAAATTTGCGATTTTATGTCCCATTCTCCAGTTCTGGCTTTACAGAAAACTAAAAATAGAAGAACGGCAAAATTGTCTGCGACAATTGTAAGTCGTTTGCACAAATTGCAAGTTAAATGGATCCTTGCCATCGGGTCTGCCGCTCCATTTGATGGTGCCAGGGAATGGAAATCACAAAGGAGAAGCTGGAAGCTGGAAGCTGGCTAGCTGGGCTGCACATAATGCGAATGACAAATGCAAATGAGTGACAATCAGCGGAGTATTATCTTTTGGCCGAAAGGCAGATGGCAGCAGCAACAGCAGCAGCTGCAACACAACTGTCAGGTGCATATGACCGGGATTTGTGTAGATCCGCAATGAAAAGGAGATTGCGGACCAGTTCAACCTGTCTGTCAAAATGATAACAAATCTAATTTAAAGTTTTTCACTTCCCTCTGTTGGTTACCACTGGGTTAGTTAATTGGAAATGCTTAAAAAGTAATTAGTAAAAATATGAATATGGGTAGTTCCATTTTCATTTATTTTGGGTAAATTAACAAAACTATTGATAATATTTTAGGGGACGTATTGATTAATACGTATATTTATGCAAATTCAGTATAAATTTGTTTTCTTATTATGTACAATTTTGTCGCACACTTTTTAACCCTTTTTTAAATGTTTTAAAAGTATTCTAATATTTTTTATAGCACACCTGATGTTTTATCAATAATATTTTACATGTTTTCTTCATATTTAAAACTTTAAGGGAAATATGTAAAGCATATACATATTCTAGGTTGCTAAAAAAAAAACAATAATTTAATAAACCTGTCTAAAAGTAGGCAATTATTTTTTTAGGTTGGAAATTTAGTGTAAATTAACTTGTTTTTTTTTTTTGTAATGACAATTTTGTCGCACACTTTTTGAAACCTTTTTTAAATATTTAAAAAATATTATAGTAATATCTTTAGTACCCCTGATTATCTTTTAATAATATTATATATATTCCCTTAATATTTAAGCCCAAACTCCCCATAATTCTGTGCAAATACCCTTACCCAAAGTTTAATTAAAACTATATTTAAGCTTATAAAGTATATTTTATATACAAAGCGAAATATTCGGTGCCAAATCCCCTATATTTTTAGCTCTCCATCATATATATGTCCTGGAAAACTTTCGTCCTAAGCCCCCCTTTCATATGGGCTCGCCCACGTTTATGTGGGAAAAAATCTGCAACTAAATGCCCTTATAAATTACGGGCAGCTGTCAAAACTCACGGCTGTTGTATGCAAAACAACTTGAGTTAAAAATAAACCAGGACCAGCAAACTTAATTAAACTTTTTTCTTGCTTTGTTTCTGGTGACTGGTGCTACTAGTGCTGGTACTGGTACTGAAACCGGTGTTGTTGGAAAACAAAACAAGAAAACACCAGACGAAACCCAAAGGACATGCCCGAGCTAACTACAAAACGCAGTCACTTACTCAATCAGTGTGCCAGTGTGGGTGTGTGCCAGTGCCAAAGTAGTGGTGTCTCTCTCGTTAAGCCAGCAACTCAAAATGGCGCCCGAAGTCCTGCTGACGGTCCTGCCTTGTGTTCTCCATGCAATTTGCCAGCCATTTTGCACCTTGCAATGAAAATGTTTTTTAATTAAAAACAAGAAAGAAAACTTTGTCGAAGGTTGCTCTGGGGAAAGTACTTGCAACTACCAACTAACAGAGTACCCAGTAAGGAAAAAAGGATAAAGAAAAGTCCTTTAAAAAAGTAACCTAGGGAAAAAGATATTTAAAAGTCAATGAGTTTGCCTTAAAGAGTGTTTAAAACAAAACAAATAGAACCTGCCTAAGATTTTTAAACCTGCATAAGGTGGTAAGTCATTATTTTCAGCTTCAAAAGGATAAATATAAGGCAAAGTATTTACTATACAACCTGTCTTAACACCTATTAAAAAGCTTAAAAATCCAGGTACTGCTGACATAACGCATACGCTGGGTATGCCAGCATAAAGGACAGCTTAGGGCGCTCACCAAGGTGTAGAGAGTGTCTGACATTTAGCGCCTTTGAAAAGTGCTGCAAACAGTTTATACACATAAACACACACACTCACACAAATTTGCATATATCTGGGTAACTATGTATATGAATGTGTATATTTTTTGTAGAATTTAGATACAAGACGGGCCCCCGGGCTGCCATTTGCTAATGAATAAGTTAATTTCATTCCGGCCGCAGCAGGGCGAAAAAGGAGCCAGAGAAAGCAGGACGTTCTTCATGTTATTTATGTGGCCGCTGCCTGACTGTCGCCCATTTTAAAACCCTCAAAGTGGTCATTAGAGACTTTGGCTCAGTTGGCAGTTTCAGGGGAGGACAAAGGGAGTATTAAGGGGGGAGTGTGCGCCCTGGCTAGTGTTAGAAATGAGACATAACAGAGGGGCTGCACTGCGTATACTTAATTTATATATAGGCAACATTCTCATCCGCCCCGTTGCACGTACACAACAATAGTTGCCAGAGTCCGGGCCAAATATACATGTACTATATAAAATGCTCATACCCCCCATCGACTCATATAGCCTCCTCCCCCTCCCCCTCTCCACTCCCCAGAACTATATATAGTTAGTTGCGTACGTGCACAGTGTTGCTGTAAATGCAAATTAAGTCTTTTGCAGCACAATATAGCATGGAGAACCGAGCACCAAGCACCAAGCACCAAGCACCCTGGGTGCGGAACACTGGGATATATATTGCTGTAGGTTAGATGGCCCAGTGCCGCATTATGGCCAAAGTGTTGGAGTCACAGTTACGTAAGCCCGAATCCATTAGTTGAAGCAGCTAAATTAAAATAAAGGGCTGACTAGCTCGCAGGCTGGGGAATTGCCAACGCAAAAGGGAGGGACAGCAGTTGGAAGAAGGTTCGAAGCCTCGAAGGTAAAATGGCTGTCAACAAGTGGCTTGGTGTTTCATTAATCGGCATTTCCTGGTAAATGCAATTTTATCAATTTAAAAGCCATTAGTTATCTGGCTGCCCGGAATAGTAATGCTACAAGAAGAGCTTCATTTGAAATGAAACAAAGTTTGAATTAACTTTGCAGCTTAAGGGTTTATTTATTAAAAACTTAGTAGACATAAAGCCAGCTTATTTTGTTAAGCTTCTTTAAAACATACTTTTGTATAAACCTTTTGTGAAATATAATTATTCAAATTCAAGGATTTACTCTTCCTTCACTTCCTACCGAAAAAGAGCTTAGGAAATTAAATCAGATTAAATATTCATGTTCACATGTCAGTCCAAGTCTGGGCAACAAATTGAAAATAAAGCAAAATTTCTCTTCAATTCAATTTAAAACTCATTTATTTAAGTTTGCTACAAGTGACAGGGGTTGATAGAGATTTGCTAGATAGTTGCCAAAGCTTTAGCCTCTTAATAAAATATAAATTCTCTTGAATATTCAATAAATTCTTTGACTCTTCACATATTTTAGTGAGTAAAGAGGAAGTCCTTGTCTTGATTTCCCACTCTCAAGGCCATTTCACTTTGTGACAAATTAGCTTTTTCAATTTGCGGCAAATGAGAGGCATTTTATGCAATCTAAAAATATTGCACAAGCAAAACAAGCAACTGACAAGTTGTCCAAGAATTTTTCTCGGAAAATTGCGGGGGAGGCGCCCGGGTAGACAGCTGCTGCATCAACAGCATTTTTGCATTTGCTGCCAAGGCTAATTGACATGAATAAATGTTACGCAATCAGCAGGATAATAAATTCAATGAAAGCTGGGCAACATTTTCATTCGCACAGCGACGACTTTGTACGACGAGAGATAGTCTTTGAAAAATAAAGGATTCGAAAGAGGGATACCCTTTCCCTGGGACATATATCTAAGCACGTTCCTAACTCCTGACAGTCGTGCTCACTGGCTAATATCCTTTCCCCCTTCTTATTTTCGGCTGGGTGCAAACTCCTTTCGAATGGGAAATTTTATGGCCCTCGCACACACTCACACACACGCACACACACGCTGGAAAACGTGACGGGTCCTGGCAGCAAATAAATTTTACACCAGCACCACCAGTTTTCTGCTCCTGTTGCAGGCTTCTTTCTTCTGCTGATGCTTCTGCTTCTGGTGCTGCTCTTCCTCGTCCTACTCCTTCTCCTGGTCCTGCTCCTGCTCCTCCTCCTGCTCTCTGAACTTCCTCCTTGTTCTCCCTTCTTTCCCGTCGCTTTTCCCATCTTGCCGCTGCCGCTTTTATTGCTTCTCCTCGCCGGTTCAGTGTCAGTGTGTCAAGCAGGCTGCGATGTGGAATAATTCGCAAAATGTCATTATTAGTTTGGATTTTGCGCAACAGCAGCCGGAGGATGGGTGCAGAACACAGGAGCAGTAGCAGGTACACTGAGAAAAAATATATAAATGTAAAGAAAAAGGTACAAAAAAATATAAGAAACATTTTTCAGGATACAAAATACCACAAAACTTCATCAGTAAGCTTTTTCTGTTATACCTTTTTTTATTATTTTCCTACCTTAAATATTCATTCCTTTTTTTTCAGTTATCCTTCCCACGATAATGCCATCCCATCACGTGCCTTGTGTGTTTGTGGATATGGGTTGAATGATAATGCCGACCCAAGGCCCCAGCTCCTGGCTCCAGCCTCATTTCTCCCCAGTCTTTGTCGACGACCCCCTTTTCAGTCGTACATCATCATCAGGAGGCATCAGGGTAAAGTTTATTCGACTCTCCTTTTGTTGTTATTGCTCGCCTGCACCTGCAGGACACGTAGGATATGTGCTGGGACAGCCTCTTTCCCGCCATATGCATAAGCAAACAGTGAAATTGGTTTCCCCTTAGGAACCTGGCAAATACCCAGAGATACCCGGAGATACACAGTCCCAATTGTAACTATATGCTGTATGATGATGGATGGCGGTTCCTGTAAACAGCAGGATAATAATAACCAAATTCGAAGGATCAAGCTGATTGACTGATGCCTTCCAAAGAAATTAGCATAGAGACCGAAATTAGTTAAAGTCTTTATAGGATTTGCTAGGGATTCAATTGAAAATTTAATTTATTAGGGTATATTTGATGGGTCATCCAGGCAGGGTATAAAAAATAAAAAAAAGTTACCTGGAAAAAGGCTAACAAAAAGTAGGAATGAAACAGCAACAGCCGGGAGTTAAATGAATATATTTTTATTACAGCAGAAATTAATATATTGTGGCTTTATTTTTGTGTTAAAGTTGAGGGTTTAAAATAATGTTTTAGTAGCATAGATTTAGCTTTTTCATTTTCTAAGTAAACAAAGGATAAACGGACTAAGGGAGTGAAGCCATAGTTTTCCTATAATTTCTCAAATAAATAAACTTGCTGTAGACCTTAATAAAAACCCTACTTTTCTGCCATGCCAGCATTAAATGTAATTCCTTCTACCAAGTTTTGATCTAGGTAATAACACCTGAAACGTGTGACAAGTTTGTGGTCATCGTGAAGTCAGGCAGCGAGCGGGTCAAGGGGAGAAAGTCAAATGTAATCGCATCGATCCACTTTCACCTGGTGACAATTCTGGGCGCGCCCACTAAATGAAATTACAGTGGTTACATTAATCGCTCAGTCATTCAGTCATTCGCTCGGCTTGTCAATCAATCAATCAGGCAGGCGACTGTACATAGGCATAGACATATGTATGTACATGTGTAGACATCAAACGCATCAACGGAGGGCGGCGCGTGTCAACTTTTGGCATCTAATAAAGCTTATGGAGCGCTAAATTGGATTTGCATACATTATTGGTTCACATAATGGTGGTGGTGGTGATGTCCTCCCATTGAAGCGTGAAAATTCCACTCCTTGGACTCCTATTTAGCTTTAAGTATTTCCCAACACCACGAGGGTATGGTATAGGTAATCAAGTTTTCCATCATTCAACAGGATTTTGGTGCTGTGTGTGTTTACATTTGATTGCTGTAAATGCGATTAAGCTGAGTGACTTCAAAGTGACTAAATTCGATTTCATTTTCACTGAAAAGGAAATTGCCTGCGAAAAACAGGCAGAGAGAGAGGGAGAGAGAGAGACGAGACAGATCCTAATTTATGCTTAATAAGACTCCGTTCGTAAATCCCAAAGGTAGCTGCTGCATGTGTGTCCGTGTACCCAGGGGAGCCATAAATAAAGCCCTGAAAACTGAGCTAAAATCTGCACATAAAATGAGCCAAATGCACATTTTCTCCTTTCCCCATTCCCGGCTACTAGCACTACTTGCATTTTAATGTCCTTCGTAGAAGGCAAGCCTAGAGCCTAGAGCCTAGAGCTCGCAAAAGGTCAACACGACGCGTTTTCTGCGGTGCGGTTAGCGGATAACCCCCTGCCCTCCGGGATTCCACTCCCACAGCTGCCTGCGGTCAGTGCAACGGTTTGAAATTACGACCCAACTAGCACAGGATCAAGGGGAGCGGAAGGGAGCTATTATACTCGGAGAAAAGTCTTTCATTAATTTAGAATAAATTTATAAATTTACTTAATTAATAAAGATTAGGAAATATGATTTAAAACATTATAGATCGAATTTTTAATGAAAAACATTAAATTATATATTGTGAATTGAAAAAGTAATCAGGAATTATATAGATAATTGTGAAAATAAAAGTATTTTTCCATTTTTATTTTCCATAATTATTTAAAAATATAAATATCTACTTAACTATTTCCTTTTTGGTACAAACAAAATCGATGACTGTCAAAGAATTCATTTAGCTTTAAAATTACTGAATTGTCAGTTAGCCATTTTCTTTAACTAAAAAAAATTATAGGTTTCAAAGGTTTTAGAAATAAATTTAACATAATTTTCTCTCAAATTGCAGTGCAAACTATGTGGCTCCTGGCACATGGCTGAAATGAGATGAAAATATGGCTGCAGTTGACTAGATGGCCATAAACATGTTACATGATCCGTTGCCGAAAGGGCTGGCAGAGAGAGGGGAGGGGCCAGATGCCAGCCAGAGTTTGCCAGGGTTGCCACGCAACCTGCGGTACTCAGAGATTAATTGGAGCTTTAAGAATAGATGAGAATAGTGCAGAAGTGCAAGCTCAAAACCAATTAAAATCGGCTATGAGAAAGAGGGTTTTATGCTAATTATTGGGCTTTATGTTTCCATTGTTTTAAAGTTTTACAGAAAGCTCAAAGTAAAGGATTTAATTTAACAAATAAGAGATTAAGAACTAGGAAATATTTAATCATTTTTGTTACTTTGTATATAAATACAGATTGAAAAATCCAACTGAATAACCAACTTTTGACCTTTCAATCATCGCTGGCTCTTTGCCAGATCGCGACTCAAGACTTGTGCCACTTTGTCGCTGAAAGTATCGATTGATTAGTGAAAACTTGTGCTGCACTTGACAATCCATTAGCCCAGAAAGGCTGCTGCCTCACTCGGTCCCCCCACAGTGAATTCCTGCAGCCAAGGTCCGGGTGAAAAAAAAAATCAAATTACTCCATTTGCATGTGGGAAAAGTGCACGGGGAAAATCGTGTTGGAGCCCCGAGTATGTACATGCATAAATAGTTTACTCCCACTCCACATGGGATTTAATTCCATCCCTCATCGGGCTCACATTACATGACGGCGCAGGCGGGCTGAAATCCTTACTGGGCCCCACGTGGCGTATGAGTAACGCAATGCCTTATTAAACCAGGCCAGGGAGCCTGATGTTTATCGAGTGGGAAGTGCATAAAAAGTTACCACTTAAGCAGGCAAATTATATTACTTATTTATTTCTTATATATATTATATTTTTTTGCTCCGAAGTGTTATTTCTGCTTGCTGTTCGACATGTAGAAATGTAAATGAATTAAACTAAACGAATTTTCTTGTTAAATGGCCACGCCTCCTGAGGGGACACGATTGGGGATTTAAGGAGGGGAGTCTTCAGCTGACAAGCCCCAAAGTCCTTGGTGCCAGCAGGAACAGGCGACAGGCGACACATTTTTGCATGCACCAAGAGAAAAGTTAGGTAAATATAAATTTATAATTAAATAAATATAAACAAAGTCTTTCAAACCCCTTAAAACCCAGTGAATTTACCATAAATATCGAACATTAAAAATATATTTAAATAAGATATATATATATTTGCATATTCTTCTGTGCAAAAAAAATACGGTTGGCGTTTGGCAAGTAGCGACTGGCGACCACTTGACAGCCACAGGCTCTACATGCATATACTAGTCCTTTATGCCGCTTTTGTCGCTGCTTTGGCTCCCGGTGATGTTTTCGTTGTTATTGTGGGAAGGACAACGCTCACTTGGCTTGCCTTTTGTTTTGCAAACAAAGCAAAAAGTGGGCGGGCAAACATACAGGAGGAGGGCGGGGTACAGCAAATGGGAGGCCATAACGGCAGCAAGCCATAAATCAATTGGCAGCGTAGAAAAATTGCAGAAAATTACTTGGATATTTACGGTCACTGAGCACACAATAGCAGCCAGCAGCGGGCTGCTGTTGCCCACCCACATCCTCTTTTGTCCTTTGTCCTCCCCCTTTCCCCCCTTTCCTGTTTTTTGCCCCAGCAAAGAGCAACAAGTATTGCCCGGCATCGGTGACACTCAGGGACAGCGACAGGACATTTGCTGGCTATAATTACACATGTACCTTGCAGCAGGGCCACATGTCGTATTAGTAATAAGAGCCAAGGTCAAGGGCGTCGCCAACGAGATACACAGGAGGGGGGAGTAGTTGAGGGAGGTCTTTATTTCTTTAAATAAACTTGGAAGGAATGTAAGTTTTTCAAAGAAAATGTGAGTTGTTTTTAGAGCTTTATTGATTCCTTTTCTTTGAATTGTTATATATTATTAACTGAGCTAATTGTAG
Organism: Drosophila ogumai; assembly: GCA_018904815.1. Classification (NCBI taxonomy): domain Eukaryota; kingdom Metazoa; phylum Arthropoda; class Insecta; order Diptera; family Drosophilidae; genus Drosophila; species Drosophila ogumai. The sequence continues at coordinate 12,387 of JAEIIJ010007105.1, forward strand.
GTTGAGATATTTACATAAACACTTGACTAAATTTATTATAAAATATTTAAGAAATTGATTTATAATCAAAAAGAAAAAAACTCGATAGAAAATTCACAAAATTCTGTACAAAATCAAAACAAAAACCTAACTAATTTCCTGTTAAAAAAAACTATAAATTAAATTTGTTTTAAATTATTTCAAGAATTTATTTAAAATTTAAAAGCAATTAACAGCAACAGACTATTAAGAAAATTCACTAAATTCTGTACAAAATCAAAGCAAAACAGTTACTTATTAAAAAGAAAATTTAAATTAAATTTATATTGAAATAAAATATTGAAAGAATTGATTTAAAATTTAACCGCAACCAACTCTCCAGAAAATTCGCAAAATTATGTACAAAATCACAGCAAAGCTAGTTGTTGGCACACTTAACGCTATCCGTTATCTCCCCTCCAAAGCCTGATTTTGCATCCCCCATCGATCGCCACCCATGCTTCTCCCCAGATGATGCACTACTCCTGTCAAGGCTCTCCAGGAATAGCCTCCTGCTGCGCTTGAGATGGCTGAAACAGAGGCCAGGGGTTTGGGTGGCTCGGTATGTAATTATTCTGTCATCCGAGGTGTGTCACAAAACCAGAAGAGGAGCACTGGCAGAGGGCAGGCAGGCTTCCTCCCTACTACATAGAGACAAAAGCCAGTCGGCTGGCCAGCTGGCCTTGCCCTCTGACCCGGTCCTGTTGTTTATGGGCACCCAGCACTGTACATGTGCCGTAATTGCATTGTTGCCGTTGTAATTACTCGCAAACATGCAGTTAATTAAAATCATTAAAATGCCTTTTGCCTTTCGAGGCAGATACAGAGGGAGAGGAGACCCCGCCGACCCGACTTGAAGACAGCTGGGGGAGCGCTTTAATTTCCGCTGGGTGGCAGGAACTGGCGCCCAACTGTCACCAAGCGCCAAGAGTGCAAATTATTCTGGCTTCAGCTCAGCATTTGGCTTTTTTACGTGCCTGGCACAGAGAGCTCGTCGAGCTCCCCCAGATTGTGGGTCTGGGAATAGGGTGGAAGAATGTGTCCCGCCGACGACGACTGACGACTGACGCATGGCGTCGTCTGGCACGTTACATGCCGGCATCCATTGGCAACAGAATACGGTTGGATTGATTTTGATTAATGCTCTCCCCGGCAGTCACAAAAGTCGAACAAATGATTTTAACGCTTGCCGAAAACATTCCAAAGTGACAGGCGGGTGTAAAAGTCAAGCACACGATGAGTCAAAGGAGTTCGAAGGACCCCGGGACTGTGTCAACGACAGACCTTGGCAACCTTGTCAAACACAAGCCAGACACCTAAATAGTTAATGGTTCGGTTCAACTTTATTCTGGCACTTCGAATGGCACCTCGTAGGAGTCGTATACCAGCAGATGGGCCTTCTGAAGGAGACTGATTCCATTCAGCTCGGAGACCTTCTCACTCACCAGACATTCGAGGCCCAGTTCCCAGCGACATTTGGAGCAGTGCAGGTTCTGGAACTTCTCTCCATTCGAGGTCACCCTGATCCTGTCCTCGTGCATCAGGTTGTAGGTTCTTGTCAACAAGACATCGTAGGGCGTCTCACCTGCCTTGGCTGACCTATAGCCAATTATGTTGCCACAATAACGACAGGCATAGGCTATCTTAAAGTTGGACATTTGAAGCTTAAATCAATGATGGTTGGGTTTGAGGTGAAATTTTGAAAAGGAAGGGGAAGAAGTCTAAATTAGGGTTTACTTTAAAGTTGAATTATATAAAAATTAACATGAAGTAGAGGGATTATTTATAAAGAAACTAAGATCAAACACTAAAGTATTTAGAATAGGGAAAAATATTATAGAAAGTAAAAGAATTTTTACTGTAAGCTCTCTCGTTTATAAGCCTTCAAAGACCCTCCCTAATTAGCTAAAATAACCTGAAAAACCTGTCAGTTTTCAGGTGGGTATACCCTCCCGTGAATATGAATCCCATCCTCCATTTTCCTGGCACCATAAATAACAAAAGCTATTGATGGCAAATCATTTGTGCTAAGTCGGCCCATCATTAGGGACGACGAACAATCGAAAGGCACATAAAGCATATTTGATGCTCATTGGCAAAGTTGATTACAAATACAATGCCGTATTCATGGGCACTATCCTGCATCCTGTCCCCTTCCACATCCTGCTAGATAATTAATGAGTTTAGTCTGAGGCTATATGCTGGGATACGTTCGAATGGAGAGAGAGAAGTGTTGCCATCATCGTCATTTGTTTATGCGTCGTCTGTTTGCAGCTGTTATTTTATTCAGGCGCTCGCCTTGAAGATAATTTGCGCACGTGCTTCAGATTCTGTGTGTGTGTGTATGGGGGTGTCCTTGTTTGGCAGGAAACGATACTTAGAGTGTGGGTGTATGTGCGTGGGCCTCCTCCTACCTTTTGGCTTTCGCCTGGATAATTGCTAGCATTTGTCTTGGGCGTATAATCAAATATAAAATCAAATTACTGATTCGAATTTCTAACTGGCGCCACAGCCACGTCGTCTTTCAATTAAAAATTTATGTTCTTCGAGTGCCAAAAAGGTGTAATAATAAATCGAGAATGAAAGGAATTAACCAGAATTTCAGAAAATTGGTTAAGGAAAATAAAAACGGAATTAATTAATTTGGAGGAGTTGTTAATGGTGTTGATTTAATGGCTTCTCCTTGAAAAGTTTTAAAAGTTTTAAGTTGGAAATAAAGTAAAGTAAGGAATTTTATATGAATTTGCTAATGGTAAAAAAATTTCTTAATAAAAGGAAACAGTTCAACTTTAAAAGTAACTTCTTCCTTCTCAAACTTCTGATTAAACTAGTTAACAAATAATATTTACATTCATTGATTTCTTTTACAAGTTTTATACAAAATCCCATAACTTTCCTACATAAATACATCTTCAACTTTATTTTCTCTCTTTTCCATAAGCATTTCAATTAGGAAAATATAGATCTCAGGATTCCAGGGAAGCCTTACAATACGGATAAATTTGCAGTCACTGCTGTAAGGCAAAAGATTAAGCCAACTTTTTATAAGTGGACCAACTAGAACAACAAATTAATGAAAACTAAGTTCAGCATTCCTTGCCAGTTATCAAAGTTTTCTCTTCAGTCTCCACTCTCCATTCTGCTGGCTTCTCCCTCTACTCTTGGCCTCGTTTTTCGGCCATGTTGGCATCCGAAACCGAGGCTCCTTCATGAAGCAGAGCAGCGCCACCGTCTCCAGCACTTTGCTCAGACCGAAATTGATGAAAACGAAATTGATGTTGACTCCTGGGTAAAAGTGGAAGAGATGGGAATGGCTATAAGGCTAAGGATAAGGAGGCAGGCGATGTCGATGTCGATGCGGTTAGCGCTGCCTTTTTGGCAAAAAAAAAAGAACGGCGGCAGCAGCAGGCAAACGGAATGGGGAAAGCTTTTAGCAGATACTTTACGCAAATCCCATGGGAAAACATTGGCCCACTTTTAGCAGCCAGGCGAAGCCAGGCACAGCGGCCCCATCATTAAAAGTTAAAAAGGATTTTCAACGGATTTACGAATTTGGAGCTGAGCCCGAAAGACAAACAAAGCCATCAATTTACATATGCGAGCAGGTCAGACAGAGAGCTGATTCTGTAAAATTCTGAGCGCTCGAAATACAAATTCAAGCAACAAGAAATTTAAGATGCAGCCAGCTCAGAAACAAAGCCAAAAGCCGAGCCAAGACTGTCAAGTAGTCATAGTCGTCGTCGTCGTCCCACATCCACTTACGGAGGTCCTGCCCTCCACTCTCCAGTCTCTCCCTCTCCCTCCCTCGTAGTCATCGTCATCGCCCAGGACCTTGAGTTGCGTTCGCCTTGCCTTTTGCCTTTGTTGTGCTAAACTTGTGGATTAGCTAAATGCAGGCAGGGCATGCCCTGGCATGCAGGCGGCTTCATTCCAGTGGCAGTAAGTCCCCCCATCCTCTGAGGACGCCCACTTAAACCTAAACATTCCGCCTTGTTGAGTTTTTATGAGCTGCTCATGTTGGCGTTTCACTTTCCTCTTATTCTTACTCGGTCTTTCATTTACTTACACCTGATGTTCAGCTTATTTTTACCTGCCCCTCAAGCAAACACAGGTGAGTGGGGTAGCAAAGGAATACCTGATAGAGCTTTTAATGACAGAAATTGTGCGTTATTATGCTGGCAGGGTATAAAGGTATTGCTAGGTATATATTTCTGGTGTTTCAGGGAATGATAATTAAATATTAAGATAAAACTATTTGAAAACCTTTTAGCTCCTAAAGAAATATCCCTTGAAAATAAAAGCAAATTCTCAGTAATTTTTATCCTTAATGACGTGTAATTACTTGGCCCAACCTCTCGAGAAATTCTTTTCTCAAAATTCAAATTCCTAGATTGCTCTAAGGAAAGCGGTATCCCCAGAGGCAATCCCGCCTTGAATGCATTTAATTGAAACACATTTGGACACGGCTCACGGGATTCGTCGCCGCTGGCCCAGCTGTCCCCTAATGAGGACCCTTCAATTCCAATCGATTGCACAACCACGGCCACGCCTTCAACAGCCTGGCCAGGAATCAAAATCAGTTGGATGCAATAGGCTGGAATAATTTGAGAGGGGTGTCGGGGGCTGGTGAACAGACCCCAAGGAGGCGTACTCAATGGGGCGTTAATGAAATAATTAACGCATAAATACAATTTGATGGTCAGAGTTCAAGGAAACAAGAAGCAAAACCGCCCAAAAGGGCCAGCAAATTTACCGCAACTGCTACACAGAGAAGCCATCAATTTGGCAGTGCCTCCGATTTCCTGCTTCTCCTCCCAAATGAAATCCTCTCCAGAAACCAAAAAGATCAGGCAGCGAAGCATGCAATTTGCCGACTTATTTATGGGGCCCAAGATGGCCAAAAACCAAACGGAAGCACGAGCGAAAACTTTACCAAAATAAAAGTTTTCCGCTATTTGATTTGTTGGTCATTCGGTTTGCCAGTTTAGCCCAAAAAGAAATCTATTGAGCCAAAGCCAAGCGAAGGAACCAGTTAAAAGCATTAGCCAGGGATCGGGGCAAAAGCCACAGTTACTGCACTTGGTTGGTCTCCCACACAAAACCCAGAAGAAGATACAGATACAGATACAGATAGAGAATATAGCTATCCTCTAGATACATATATACATCCACTGACAATAAAATTCAGCAACTGTTTGGCTTGCACATCCTGCTGCGCTTTTGTTTGTCGACCAGCGAAAATTTACAATTCCTGGCCGCTGCAGCGCGACAGCGCAGGATGTTCGCCGTCGGCCAGGATGCGCCAGAAATGGCTTCACTTCCTTTTTGCCCCAGTCCTTTGGCTGGGAAATTTAAAGGCCGCCTTTAAGAGGGTGTACAGCACACCTATACTTCGGGGCGCCCGCAGGATTCAAGTTTGATGTGACGCTCGGGTTTGTTTGTGGGCCAATCAAACGAGTGCCTCTAAAAAAAACCGGCCGAGCTACCCATTTCACTTGTCAAGAGCAGAGATACACAGCCCACCAGCCACTCCAGTGGTTTAGGGCCATTCGTGTCCTTTGTGGTGGGTGCACGGCGAAAAAAAAGCAAAATGTGGGACATGTCTGGGTTCGTTTTTTGGAATTTTTAGGGAATTTCATTTTGTTTGAGTTTTTTAACTTATTAAGATGTGATTCTAGCTTGTATTTTGAAGGAAATCAAATAAAGGGATAGCAGAAAAATTAAATACAAAAAAATTGATTACTATATATAAGTTTTGAATATAGTTTTAATAAAAAAAATATATATTTATAACATAAATATTATACAAAAAAATTATTAATTATATTTTAACTATATAAAAAAGGACTATATTATTTTCTCTAGGACCTCATCCTTTCTTCTCTGTGCACAAACAAGCCGTTTGCATGTGCTCGATGGCCAGCAAGCATATAATAAACATTATTATGACTGGCACTGTCCATGTCCAAGTCCCGGGCACTTTATGCTGACTCCAACGAGGAAGCAGATGGGTCCGGATAAGAGCCCCCTTAGACCCAGAGTCGTAGCCTGGAGGACAAGAAGCAGTCCTAGTCCGAAGTTAAGAGGCTGGCTGGGGCCATCTCCGGCATAAAGTTTCATGACGTTAAGTGGATGATTATTTGCGATTACACGAAGGCACAAACACGGATACACGGATACGGATGCGGCAGCGAATGTGAATGCGAATCCGAATGCGTATGCGGGCACATCCTTGATGCGAAGGACACTCAACGGTACACACACACACACACATGGCTGACTGGCCTTCTGCTGGCAGTTTAATGAAGGTCCTTTCTGGCCTTTACTGCCCATCGGCAGAGCGCCGTTTGATTTGCTCCGCTGCCCAGGGGCGATGATTATGTGTTAATGGTCATCGCACGCGTATTTTTTTATTTTTTTATATCGATTGCCAAATTGGCTGCTAACAATTGATGTATGGCGGCAATTACAAAGCAGGCATTACTCATCCAGTCGGACGGGTCCGGGCCAAAGTTTCCTCATAAATGCGACTCGTAAATCTTTGTCGATGCTTACAATAGTTTCCCTTCCTTCGAAAAAGAACCGATGTGTTCCCCCTTTTTTTTCAGAGCTGACCAATGCCAATCGCGAGGCATTCAGCAGCAGCAGCAGCACAGCCAAAGCCAAAGCCATAAACATGGACCACTATTGTCCCATGGATGCGACTCTGGATGTGGCTGCTGGCGGATGCAGAGGCACAAATCGCAGTTGGCCCAGTTTCGGGAAGTACATGGGGTTGGAGCGAAAGTGGAGGCCACATTAAGCAATATACAAAATTTAAAGCCATGTTTGGGCGATGGGAGATGAGAGTGCTTTGAATGAATTACAGTACAAGGCTTTTACACTGAGAAAAATGGCGAGAAAATTTCATCTAAAAAAATCTTTATCGTTGGATTAAAGAATACTGGAATATTAAAGCTTTTAATTCGAAATGAATGACGTTTTTAAACAAGTTCTTAGCTAAGTTTTGTTAGTTTTTAATATTCATTAAGTTAATTAAGAAAATTTAAGATTTCAAAACTATTTTAAATCCTTACCAGACATGGATTTTATTTTAAAAATTTTAATGAATTATTTTAAGTAGTAAAACAAGAAAGGAAGCTAACTTTGGCACGCCGAAGTTTGTTTACCCTTTCAGATTAGTTTTGATATTTATATAATAAATTATAAATCTAAAAAAAATTAAAGTTAAAATAAACAAAAATTAAGTAAGCAGATTTATTAATCTTATAAAAACTAATATA
>JAEIIJ010007108.1:0-27895 GCA_018904815.1 Drosophila ogumai
TGTTAAGAGCGAGAGCGAAGATTTATTAATTTTTTCTGTTTTTCGCGCGGGTAGAGCGTAGGGGAAAAAACTGTTAACAGTTATTTGCAAGCTATGCTTACAAGCCATCCTAATAGTTGTCCTTTATTCGTTGTCCTATTTGCCTTTTGCAGATCATCAGTTCCCCATTGATCTGAATAATGTAGCCAAAGATCACACAAATCTGGAGAACGATCAGCTGCAGTCCCTGTATCGCCGGCTCTGTGTCCTTAATCGGTGTGCCACCATGCGGCTGGATCAGTCGCACAAGCCGCAGACACCACAGGTAAGTTTGTGAATTTATTTAAAAAAATATTAAAGAGAAAATCTGGAAGGGTTGATCAATCGGTCCTTAAAAAGATAAAATGATTTTTGGTTTATTTAAAGGCTACTAAATTCAAAAAATTTTACATCTAAATAGTATTCTTATATTATAAATAATTTTATAAAGATTTTAACATTCTTTCCATTTCATTCTCCTTTTTTAAAGCAGAAGGAGGAATCGGATGATGAGAACTTTGCTTTGAGCGAAAACTGGACATTCCAACCGCACATTCGCCGCTGGTCAAGGATTGGGGAGATGGGCCTGGAACTGCCGCCGCCAGGACATCTCAGCCTGAATGTGGAGAAAACCGAGAGCTCCTCGAAAGAATCAAGTCCAGATCGCTTTGAGGACGAAGGCTCTGGCATTACCCTGATGATTCCGGGCTGCAGTAAAACCAGCAGTGGCGGAGGTGCTGCCACCGATGGCTCTTCCCTGGGCGATGGCTCCGATGGCGGTCGCTTGAGGCGAACGGGTAGCGAGAGGTTCAAGGATGGGGCCAAGGCCTTCCTACGTCGCGTCGAGTCCATCAAGTCGCGGCGTCGCAAGCGCCAGAATCGTGAGAATGTGGTGATTAGCGGACCGCAGGTCCTTGATCTTTCCCAGTTGGGTCAGCGGAGTAGTCTGCGCAAGATGCCCGATGGCGTATACTCCACCCCGCCCTCACCCTCGGCCCTGAGTCCGATGCACACATTCCCCAAGGCGCCCTTCTTTGGCAATGAGCTGAAGGTGCCCAGCCACAGCGATAATTTCCTGAGCCCGAATCGCGCCAGCCCCAAGCGAACGCCCACCACGCCGCGATCGATGCGAACGAGTCCCCTGCACTTCTTCTCCAGTCCCATGTCCCAGCTGAAGGAGGGCAAGTCGGATGATTCCTCGTCCTACTACAGCGACAGCCAGGAGTCCTCCACTGGGGGCAAGCTGTCGCTGCGAAAACCCTCCAAGGCCCGCCGATTCCTGCAGCGTTCCGGCAAGGTCGACGACATTGGAGCCCATTCCGACTCGGAGTGCCATCAGGGACGCAAGCTGCTCATCAAGGATGCCAATTCCAATACCACCGAGGTCAAGATCAAGAAGTTGACACGCGGCGGTTCCCTGAATCTGGGCAAGGATCCCAAAAAGCGAGAAGGTTTCCGATCCTCATCCTTCCGTTCGCGCAGCACCTCGCGCAAGGAGACCAAGAACGAGGAGGAAACTGCTGCTGGAAATAGCGGTAGCTCCTCCAAGCGTCAGCCCGTGGTGCGTTGGCACAGCTTTCAGATGGAGGAGCGTCCGAATATGATATTCCGCAAGTGCTTCTCCAAGAAAATTGAGCCTCTTCAGGAGGATCCCAGTGGCATTCCCTTTGCCGCCATGTCAGCGGGTCAGCTGCAGATCATACGGAAGCTGGCCCTGGTCACCTTGACCGGGCACATGGAGCGATATTGTCCTAGCCATCGGTCGGGCTGGAACTGGGAACTGCCCAAGTTCATCAAGAAGATCAAGATGCCGGATTACAAGGACAAGAAGGTGTTTGGTGTGCCGCTGCTGTTGATCCTTCAGCGAAGTGGCCAGACCCTACCACTGGCCATGCGGGCTGCCCTCCGCTGGCTGCAGCTGAATGCCTTGGATCAGGTGGGAATTTTCCGAAAGAGTGGCGGCAAGTCGAGAATTATTAAGCTGCGGGAACAGATCGAGGTGAGCGACACCACCGCCGAGTGCATGGATGTCTTTGATCTGCAACAGGCCTACGATGTGGCCGATATGCTAAAGCAGTACTTCCGCGAGCTGCCCGAATCCCTGCTGACCACCAAGATGTCCGAGACCTTTGTGGCCATCTTTCAACGTGAGTTTTAATTACTAACAAAAATATTTTTCATAGTTTAATTAATAAAATTTCCTTATAGATCTCCCTGCTGAAGTCCGCTTGGATGCTGTCCAGTGTGCAGTGCTCCTTCTGCCGGATGAGAACCGTGAAATCCTGTATGTCCTGCTCGAATTCCTCACCATTGTGGCGGCCAACTCGCAACAGAATCAAATGACCAGCAATAATCTGGGCGTGTGCCTGGCCCAATCCATTTTCCACTCATCCATTTCAACGGGTTCAGCCTCCGTTTCCGCCTCGCCAAGGCGAAAGGGCAAGGGTTCCGGAATGCCGGACATGAAGGAGCTGGCGGAGGCAAAGGCCTCTCATGAATGCCTCTCCTTTATGATTGAACACTACAAGCCCATCTATACGGCCGCCAAGGAGAAGCTGAGCAAGTGCAACTTCAGCTACATGGAGGAGTCCAAGCCAGTGCCACTGGAGGCCCTGGGCGAGGGCATGCAGTTCCATAACTGGCGGGGTTACCTGTACGAGTGCACCAGTGCCACCATTAAGGAGGGTCGCGAGAAGTAAGTCTAACTTGGAATTTAATAATTTAAAAAAAAAAGGGAGGAAATATTAATATATTTATATTTAATATATGTTTTAATCTCTCTTCCAGAACCCGCGGCTGGTTTAGCATTAATTCCCCGAACGACAGCAATGTGGACATTGCCTACAAGAAGGTGGGCGATGGCCATCCCCTGCGGCTCTGGCGCTGCTCCACGGAAATCGAGGGACCACCCAGGGAGGTCCTTGAGTACATAATCAAGCAGCGAGCCTCCTGGGATGCCAATCTGCTGCAGTGTCAGACGGTGAAGAAGCTGGACGATCGCACCGAGATCTATCAGTATGCTTTGGATGGCCAGCTGACCACGGACTTTTGCGTTTTGCGGTAAGAAATCTTTATTCAAATACTCTATTATATATTTTTTAATATAATAATTTTTTTTACTGCAGTTCCTGGCAAACGGACTTGCCGCGCGGCGCCTGCGTGATAGTGGAGACCTCCATAGATCATGCCAAGGCCAAGCCGCTTTTTGGGGCTGTAAGAGGCGTGGTTCTTGCCTCCCGTTACCTAATCGAGCCCTGTGGCAGCGGCAGATCAAGGGTCATGCATCTGGCCAGAGTGGATGTCAAGTAAGTTTTAGCGAAAACAAAATTAAGGGATCTCTTGAGATATCTTAAAAAAATGTATAGAATCTACGTATACACATTTTAAAGCATACTTTTCAGCAGCTACTGAAGAGATTTCAAATCTCTGGGGGCCTAAAAATCTTCAAAAGGTTTTAATTTAATTTATTTTCCTATTTTCAGGGGCAAAACACCCGAGTGGTACAACAAGAACTACGGACACATCTGCTCTCATTACCTGTCCCGCATCCGCTTGGCCTTCAAACACGTCGCCGATGGACCCGAAAGCAAGGTCTAAAGCCTGAACCCCGAAATATACTAGAGAAGATCGTTGTTTGTCGCAAAACTGACACATTTATACGTACAAGGAGGAGGAGCTTAACCCAACGATTACAAAAAAACCATACAAAAAACCCAAGGACCACAAACCAAGAGCTTGAGTTTCACATCCTGCCTTCAACAAAAAAAAAATAAGGTGAAGCCGGACCACAAAGAGAGAGAATATAATCTTGTAAATATTAGTAGGTTTCCTAGTTTTTAGTTTCTTCGATTTAGCTTTTACCTATAGTTTACTGTATTATATTTATATGTGGAAATAATTTATACTGTACGGACAAGTGAAATCTAACATCCAAAATACTCAACCAACACACACACACACTTACAGAGACGTAAATATCACAAAGTATCTATGTATCTATGTATCTTTAATGAGGATATCCCCCGCGAAAGTCTACGGCACTCCAAATGTCTTTAATGTTAATTAGTTTGTAGTCTCTCGGCAATATGTTAACAAGTATCAATATATCTATCGGGAAAACAGAAAACAGCAAAGGCAAACCTTAAAAATGTGTAAAGCAAATTCAACTAGTCAAATTTTATAAATCTAAGTTAAAGTACTAACCCCAAATACACTCAACAACAGGAGCAACAACCAGAAAGCAAGCAACAAGGTCTTTGCCACTCAATAAATAACGTTTTTCGAGAAGTAAGTTGATTGATTTGGCTGGAAATATTGATTGTATCTATATATATCGGAGTTATTATTACCACTATCATTAGTTTATGGATGTGCCCTAAGATCCCCGATCAATACATTATATATACTCTAATATATACTATAGTTTTATATGTGTCTATATACATACGCTACCACATACATCTATAATCGAGTGTACGAGTTACCTATAGAAACGGATCGGAAAGAACACACAGAAACTAACCAATGTCAAGGGGTACATATAGAGGAGAGCTGTAACTCGGATATATTCGAAGCATCAAGCAAAACGCAATAAAAGTACATATTATGCGAAATGAGATAAAATATAAAACAAAAATAATGTTTTTTAATTATGTATCTTGGGAAATATGGGACTTTTGAGGGGACTTGTAGGGGTTTTTCTTCTATAAAAAAGGATGAATTCCCTTTAGCATTTCATAGAATATTCAAGTAGTAAGGAAATTGATTGTCTGATTGTTGCAGAAAACCAAAAGAGTAAGCTAACTTAAATTATTTTAGTTAATTTGCTTAATATTTAAAATATTTTCTCTGCACAGAAAATAAGACTCTCTGAAAGATGAGAAAGCAAGCAGTTCAATGACGTCAAATGTAAAGTTTGTGGCGCCATGTAAAATTAGCGACATCTGTTTCTGAATGTATGTGGTTGGTGCATAAATAAGGTCGCTTTAAATACACGCAGCCGAAATATGATGACTTTCTGAATAATTTTGTTTTAGCTTAAAATCTATTAAAATTTTTAATTTAAAAATATTTATTTTAAGAGAATAATTATAATGGAGGCCAAGAGGTGAGGTCAATATATAATTGTTTATTAATGGAATTTTTGAATAATATTTAAATTTGTATATTTTTCTTATGATATCCCATAAAAAAATACCTACAATTCATAGTCCAAGAATTTTATTTAAGCAAAATTCCCTAGAACTCATACCCCATGCACATACATTAAAATAATTAATAATTTTATTATGTTGCACCTGACCAGGCTCCAAGCTCGTTTTCGATTAGCATTTGGAGCAACCAGTTCCGTTCGAGCCCATTAGCCATGGCTATCACATTGGCAGCCGTCGCCAGTAATACCCAACTTATTGGAGCCTTGTTTGCTCTCTAATTGACTGCCGCCCAAGCGAGCGAGCGAGGCGTCGACTAATAAATTGACGGCACACGGGAGGGAACGCCACACCGGGAAAGCCCACCTCCAAGCCTCTCCCCACTCTCGTTGCTTTTTTACACATGTCGCGGGACAAACGGTCGCTAATTGTGCCCAGGCAGCCGGCCCGAAAAACTCTGTCAAAAAAAAGAAAAAAAAAAAACTGAATCTGAAAAACTGACCCCGAAAAAAGCGGCGTACGAGGAGGCGCACTTGGAATCACACTCCCTTTTGTACCGCGCGCTCATGCGACAGACATTAAAAGTCCATTAAAAAATTATGTTCACCCATGGCGTGCCGGGCTCCTGTTGGGGCGTTTGCTCGATTGTGTGCTTGGAGAGGAGAGAGAAAGAGACTCCAGCTCCAGCTCCAGACCATGGGCGAAGGCAATTTTTGGGCACTTGGAAAAATAGTATACAAAAATAAAGAGCTTCAAATATTATATTTTATTATTCCAATTAACCAATAAAATAATTAAATAATTATGTTATACAAAAAGGAGATATTCGTACTGAAAATATTTTTTAGAATTAAAGTGTAAATAATAAATCTTGGATAAGTAAAATTAATTAAAGACCAAACAACCTGACTAAAAAAATAAGAAAGAGATTTAAAATCATTTAATGAGCTGCCCAAAAGTAGGCAAAAGGAATTCCTGGCATTAAATCCATTCTAGAAGTGATTGTAGTATTCTTTTGGACAGCATTTATAGTAATTTTTAAGCCACAGCTCTTTATGTTTCAAAACCCTTAAAGCAGACTTTTCCTCAAAATAATAAACTTCTAAAAAGAAAAGAGGAAACTAACCGAAAATATTCAATATTTAAAAACCCAGAATGCTTCAAAAATATAAGAATTTCACAAAGTCCCTCCCTCTTTCGCTCAGTGTATAGGCTGGCGACCTTAATGGCCCAGTTGCGACTATATTTAGAGTGCAAGAAACTACCGCTGGCAGCAACAGTCAGGCAAAGGCATAATTGTAATTGCAAATTGCATATTGCAATGTTGTGCCCACATGCAGTGACATCGATTGCCGGGCCTGCCTGCCTGCCTGCCAGCCAGCCAGCCTTTGCCTGGCAATGCAAATGTCCAACGTATTGATTGCATTAATTAATTAATTTGTGACTTAATTTCATGGGCTTGCGGCAATCAGCGCGCCGTGCACGCACCGCTGCCAAAATGTATTAATATTGCAGGCCAGAAAAAGAGAGACGCGACGCGAGGCGACGCGACACGTGTGTGTGTGTTTGTGTTTGCCTTGTTATTAATTGAAATTTTATTGGCACAAAATATTTTTATTTATTTATTCGCCAATGCAATTGCATTTATGCGCACTTCCGTCGCATCGCCCCCACACGCACAAACGCAATTGCACCGGCAATTGCAATTGCAACTGCAACTGCAACTGCACTTCCACTGCCACTGAAATTCGCAGCAAAGAACGCACCGCCGCCACACCGTCAACATCCCATCGAATGGCACCACCGCCGACGGCGCACGGCGGCTGGCATTTAACATCAAAAGCCCTGCCCAGACCAGACCCGACCAGGCCGGGCCAGGCCAGACCAGACACGCCTCCCTGCCACCCTCCCTCCGGGGCTATATTCAACGAGCTTGTAATTGATTTCACTTAAAAATTAAATAATGCATGCGGTTTTTACTGTAAAATGGATTTTCCAAATGCTTCTCTGCCATCGCGACACGTTTCCTTCTATCTTTCGCACCCACTCTTCAGCGTTTCAGTGTTAAATTAAATATGAAAATAAATATCAACATAATTGAAATGGCAAGAGCAAAAGGAAGGGGAAATAATATAACGGAAAAAAAGCAGAGAGAAATAAAAAAGTGAAGCAGAAAAGGCAGCAAAGGCAGTCGACACTGTGCAGCTGGGCGACGTAATTGATGAAATTATTTAAGAATTATTTCACAAATGCGGCGTGACAATTATGCGGGACTATAGCCCAGATCATGAACTGAGTGCACTGAGAGAAAAGTTTACTAAAGAGAATAAACTATATTATTGAGGGGATCAAGATACAATGAGGAAATATATAGTGATTACTAGTAAAATTTTAAGTAATAAGCCAGTTTTTCTTAAGATAAATTTACATCACTTTTTATTATAACTATAAATAATCTTTTCCTAGAATATATAATTTATTATTTTTAAAATATACAATTTTGTTATAAATATTAAAATATTCTAATGCTTTGGAAATTACTGTGGTTTTTAAAAACCCCTTAAACGGTGCTGAAAAGTATGCAATAAAATTTTGGTTTGTAAAAGATGTTTTATTATTTTAAACCAATTAAAATTAACACCATACAATTTCCCCCTGTGTACGCACACATAAAAATGAGCAAATAATAAAGCAGAAATTGTATTTAAACGCAGCCTGTAATTAATTATCTGCATTGGCATCCACCACCCCAACCTAGCGAAGTTCTGTGTTGATCGCATGCCAAACAGTGCCCACAATAAATTAATGAACCGAAAAACAATTATCATAAATAGCAGCGGCAACATTTGCCATGAACTGATTTACAATTCTATGTATGTATGTAAGTATATGTGGCCGTTGCGCGAATACTTTGTGAAATATTTAACATATTGCAATTACAACTGGCGGATAAATACATATAAGTGACATATCAGCTCAGCCTGCAGTTCTTCCCTTTAAATTGGATTTATGTATGTATACATAACTGCTGACACTTCCAAACAGAGCCAAAATTCAGGAGAATTTATAAAGCCAATGGTAACTGAAGCCATATTTTGGACTTAATTAATAAATAAAATAAATGTGCATTTATGCATTAGGTTTATAAATTATGGCAATTATACAGAATGTATAAACTCTTGTAATTGTTTAATCCTTTTTTTCTGCTGATTTTTTATATTTTTATAATACAATCAATTATTTTTTTAATTTATTTCCCAAAAACATCACTTATTAAATCTGTAAATCTTCAACCATTTACCACGAACTTCCCTTGCGACACCAGAGCTCAGAAAAAAAAGATGAGAAAAGGCAACAGAAACGACGCCAATTAAAATGTGAAAATGCAAATTGCGCTTTATTTCCAGATTCCCAGAGACCTGCTCGGCAAATGTTTGTTTCGTTTGCTAATTTCGCCTTAAAAGCTCTTCGTCTCGAGTGTCTGCATATGGCGAAAAGAGGAGATTCCAAATGCTAAACGCTAAATGGGAACTGAGAACTGCCGGCTAATCAGCGGCACGTCAAACGCCTACGCAAGAATGCGCTCGTGGAAAAGGCGCAGGAAAATCGACACTAGATACAGGAGAAAAGAAGATGAAAAGTGAGGAAAGAGGTACAGAAGATAGCGAAGAAACATATAGGGATGGTTATATGATGGCTCTCAAAAAATTGCTAACCATAAATGGCCATAAAACGTAAATGTTAAGATTTTTTAAATTTGTTTATCAGTTTTCATTGGTAAATTTGTTCAAATATTTGATAAACTCTTTGAAATTAATATTTAAGTTAGAAGAAAAGCTAAATAAGCAGTACATTATTATTACTTTTATAAAACTTTAATTGTAAACTAAATCCAATTATTTATAGTGCTATCAAACTTTAATTGTTAACTAAATCCAATTAGGTAAATCACAATTAGTAAATCCCTTGGATTTTTAATTGGCATGACAGAATTTTCTTTAATGTAAACTTATATATTTAACATAAACTTAGACAGAAACACAAAGTAAACAATTAAACAAAATTGATTTTAAATAAATAAATTACAATCTGCGCTTGGTCCTGCCCTTCGGCGGAGCTTGGGGCGTGGATGTGGCCTGGGCCTCTGATAATTTCCCCACATCCGCCTTATCTAGAGCGGACACAGTCTTGGCAGCCACTAGTTTCTTGACCGCCTTTACTTTCGGCACGGTGGTTTTGGTTTGAGCCAGGGTTCCTATAGACTTGCGCGGCTTCTTGGATTTTTCCGCCTCGGAAGAGTTCGCCTTGGCCTTGGCCGGCTTTTTTGCTGGCATTTCATCATTAGCTGGCGTATCCAGCAGAGCCCTGGCGGCAACAGAGGCGGCAGTCTTAGCCTTTGGTGGAGCATCTTTGGTTCCGTCCTCGGTCTTCTTCTTTTTGGTGGCCTGTTGAGAGAGAAAGTTATCAGTTTTAGAAACCCTGTTAAAATGTGGTTGAAATGTAGCCCTACCTGGTTGGTTTTTCTCTCGGATGGCTTACCAGGCTTTTCCTTTTTGGCTGTCGCTTTTGGCTCACCCTTTACAGCCTTCTTAGCCGCCGCCTTCTCTTTGGTGGCCTTCTTTTTTTCTTTCTCCTGGGCCTTGGCCTTCATTAGCTTCTCCTTTTCCTTTTCCTTGGCCTTTTCCTTGGCCTGCTTGGCCTTCATTTTCTCCACGGCCATGCTGGCCTTCTTCGTGGCTTCGGTCACCTTGTAGGACAGCTTTACCATCTCCAGTTTACCACTGGCCACGCCCATCTTGAGAGCTCTGCTCATGTTCCGCATTTGGCGCTTCTCATCCTCCCAGGGATGACCATTTTCCCTTAGATACTTCATAATGGCCCTTATAGACGATCCCGAACGTTCCTTCAAATTTTCGATGGCCATTATAGCCAAGTCGATGAAGGGTAACTTCTTTTTCGTAACCTCCGACTTTACTTTTTTCTGGGATTTGACAGGAGGATCGGACGGCGCCATTTTGGATCCATTATCGGGCGGCGGAGTGGGATAGGGATGCCGATCGGATGCCTTATCACCATCGAGTGAATCCTCGGATGCTGAGTTTTCCTCAGCCTCCATCTCCTTGTCCTCCTCCATCTCCTTGTCCTCCTCCATCTCCTCTTCTTCCTCCTCCTCCTCTTGACTCAGCTCCTCATCTTCTTCGGAAGCCGCTGGCGATGCAGCTTCCTCATCCTCGGACATATTCTCGTCCTCAGATTGGTGACCTTTAATCGGCTTCATTTTATTCTTATTTATTTAAAACTTGCACAAATATAAAAATTTTACTTAAAAACTCCAAGACAATGTATATAAAGTTAACGTAAAAAAACACGAGAATTATAAAACACAACTTGACTGCAGACACTGAAGACTTTAAATAAATTTTGAGAGATAAGAAAGAGCAGCGATCAAAGCTTTACCAAGGAACGGTAAATAGAAACCGTATAAAGATGATAGATAAAGATAATGCAGCATAAAAAGGAAAACAAGAATTAAGTAGAGACAATAAATAAAGATAAATAAAGCTTTTGATTCAAATTAAAGTGCAGAATGTAAAGTACAGTGAAAGTTGTATGGAAAGTAAATAAGTATTCTTCGATCTAAAATATATGAGTTGCCGTTAATTATGTCATTTTGGGTTTTAAAATAAATACCTTAAATGGAAAATAAAATAAAATTTAAATTATTAAATAATATATGTTAGTTTTATAAAAATGTATATGAAAACATACATTTCAGACAACAATAAAACTACCTTACTCAGTGTTTTCTATGTATCTTAATCTCTTCATTTATTAATTCCCTTAATAAATAACTATTTTCTCTAAGGTATTTATATTCTTTTCTTAAATTAAACTCCTAATTTTAATAAATAATATGGCAAAAGCAGTATTCCAAATGCTAAAGGCTAAATGGGAACTGAGAACTGCCGGCTAATCAGCGGCACGTCAAACGCCTACGCAAGAGTGCGCTCGCGGAAAAGACGCAGAAAAAGCGAAACTGGATACAGGAGAGCCGAGGAATGGGGAAGGGAGGAGAGAAGACGGAGAAGGAATGGAGGAATGGAGCTTTGGAAGATGCGGAGATGGCAAAAGACGATGACAGGGCAGGGCCAGGCAGGCCACCAATGGAGGCAATCGACAACTGAGGCGGTCCAAAGGGGGCTAAAAGTTGGCGTTGCGACAAATTTCTGTACCGTGTATTAGGGGGTTTTATGGGGTATATTAGCGGTATTAAATGTTTCTAAAACAATTAATAGTTCATAAAAATCTATATAAAAATTAAATAATTAATAAAGAAAATGAAATAAAAATACAATAAGTTTAAAAAATTAGAGAAATTTTTAAACGAATTTTGCGTCTAGATAATGTTTTACGATGGAAAGACAACAATTTAATTTGAGAAAATATAAAAATTTTAATTTTATATTTTACATGTAAATAAAACATAAGTAAAAATATCGAAATATAAAAATGTACATATTTGTTCTTTATAAACTTAAAATCAATTAAAAATCTATACAAAGGTAAGAAATGATAAAGTTAAATAAAGATTTCTTTATTGAAAAACAACTGTCATTTTATTTGGTTTAAAGTTCAACATAATATTTTTAAAATAATTATTTTGTTAACAATAATAAAAAATATTTACTAATTAAAATGAGAAATATTAAATGGATTTTAAAATATTATAAAAATAAATATGGTACCCATACGTAATCAATTTCTTGATGGAAATTTTAAAAGGAATTCAACTGCTTATGAAGGATAAACCTTTAGTCGATTCAAAATTCATTAAATAAGAAGCGATACTCGATCTTACTTTTATACTCCGCCAAGCGCCCCACTCCCTTGGCAGCTCCTCTGCTGCATCTCCCTCGCGGCCTTCACTTTGTTTGTCGTTGCCCCGTTTTGCGTGCGCACTTTTAATTGCAATTGAATTTTAATTACTGCGTTGTCAGCAAAGAATGTTGCAGCCAGCCGTTTAAGTGCCGACAGGCAGTGCGAGAAACAGCGGGTCAGAAGAGGGACAAATGGAACCGAGAGACCATCATCAGGCCAGGAGCAACAGGAGGAGTAGCAAACTGCAGCAGCAACTTAGCCCGTCGGCAACAATTGCTGTCTGGTTAGTAGCGGCAATTGCATGCACTTCAAATAAAATTGTTTATAAGGTTAAAAAAATGTTAACAACTGAAGTAATCAAATTTTCTTTACAAATATAAGTATTTTATGTAAAATTTTTAGCTCATACAATGCTTTAAAATGGTTTTAATTACTCTTAAAAATAATTAAATATACAAACTTTGCTTAAATATTTTTCCAAGTGCACCCTAAGGATGGAATCAACTGCTAACTGCTCCTGGGCCCCGCTTCTTTGACTTATTTACAGCTTTTGTGTCTTCGACAGAGAGAAAGAACGAGAGGCAGCAGCAATTAAATGAACGACACAGCCGACGGCAGTTGACGTTCCAAGAGTTGCGTCCGCTTTCGCGTTCGCGTTTCGGCTTCGCCCTTCATTAATCAGCAGCAATATAAATGTGATGATCCGATAACGTTTATCGACTGCTGATGACTCTATTTACTGTCCCCCCCTCCCGAGTCTAGATAACCTAATGAAGCAGCCCCGCCCACCCAGTGCCCTGTCCCCATCTGCAATTAGGAATGTCTGGGCCCTTTTGATTGAGTCGCAAGACGCCGACTCTGATGGGCTCTTGTCTGGCGGCGCTCAGATAATTTATAATTTTAGCCAAGATGCGAGATTCTTTCAAACGCTTTTATAATTGATTTAAGATTTATCAGACGGGTTAATGGGTAGTTAAACAGGCTGCGAGTAATCGATACCCTTTGATAAAGAGGCCTTTCTGTTTGGTTTGTTCAACCAGTAGTGGCCATAAAACCTAATGGGGAAGCTAATCGGTTTGATTTGAGTTTAATTTAGACAAGAATTTATTGGTTAATATGTTTTATTAGTAACTCAACTAAAATTAAGCAGTGAATTATCAGGTTTTAATTATGTAATGCCCATTTCCTAAAAATTACAATAGATAAACAATTACTAGAATGGATTAAAAACAATAGTCCCAAAAATTAAGCTTTTAATTAAATCAGAGAAATTTTAAGTACAGTGAAAACTGTATAGAAATAATCTACAATATAAATTAAATGTTATATTTTTATTCAATTTTAGTAGCAACAAGTATTTGTGAAATATACTTTGCACTAAAAATATGACATATTTTCCATTTTCCCAGCAGGTGCACATAAAATGCTTCCACTTACTACAAACACAGCCCAAGAAAAAAAAACATAATTTCAAAAATAAAAACAAAAAATATATAATCGGGTGACTGCGGGTGACATTTCCCTTTTTCCTTCCCCCTCGAGGGCCAGCGAGCAACTCCACCAATCAACGGCGAAAATAACAAAATGTCAAACAGAACGCATGCAACAATTTATTTAAATACCTCAACCTCATCAAATTTAAGTTAACACACCCCAAGCATCGCCATCGCCAACGCCATCAAGCATTACGACAGACGACGGCAACGACGACAGAGCCAGAGCCAGTGCCAGAGCGAAATGAAAATGAAAATGAAAATGAAAATTCAATTTTCCACCTAAACGCAGACACCGCATCAATTTTGAAAATGCTTTTGCCCGGCAATGAAAACGATTTGTTGTGTTTGACGAAGAGCCAGCAGCCAGGCACAGCGAGAGTTGGATGGCCAAACGGGGGGAAATCGTATGCCAATGGGGGAAAAGCGGAAAAGCCACGCAAGTGGAGCCCAGACAGAGAGCGGCACTCAAATCGGCAGCCAAGAAGTCAACACGGAACGTCGTTTTCGATGTCGATGCTAAAGAGATGCAGGCGGTTCCGAGCAGCAGAAGAATGACGACGACCCAGGGAAACTGACAGGGCACTGAAAGGAAAATTACTGAAGAGAAAATTAAAGGATAACCCAAGCAATAAATGTTTTTATAATAACATGGAAGCTACAAAAATTCCTTAACCCTTTTTTTGAATATTCTCAATAGCTTAATTTTCACTTTAAAATATTTTAAAAATATTTAATGTAACTGTAATGTTTCAATTTCGAGTGCATAACCCCTAATAAACCCCACTTTTCCTCGCCGTGTAGCAATTTCAACTCGGCAAAGGAGTAGCACTGTGGGTGTGGGCACTGGCAATGGGGATATGTGGAGTGGATATGACCCGCCGATCCAAGCTGCAGACAATTAAAATAGCTCTATGGTGAGCGTGTGTGTGTGAGTGCGTCAAGGCGCCCACACAAAACCATATCTTGGTGTATATCTTCGATAATCTTGGCGTGTTGATTTATGCAACAGTTTCCAGTGTTTTGATCGATCATTCTCCCAGTCTCAATACCAATCTCAGCCCGCTCGCTCCGACTGTATTAAAAACATTTAATTAGCTTTTATTGACCATTAAGATTCCAATCGTGGCTGGAACAGTAGCAGACCACAGCATGGAATACACCCACCGCCGCTTTCTACAACACTTATTTATACACTTTTAGCTTTATTACTTTACTTTATATTTTATGGCTGGGGCAGCAGCGAAATATTTATGATATTTATGTTACAACAAAAGAGCAAAAGTGAGCCAGCGAACGTGAAACGAAATTCTTTTTTTTTTCTCTTCTTTTGACTAAAATCGAAATAAAAACATACAAATTAATTAAAGTCAATAAAGTAAATTAAATGTGGCCCAGGGTCTCGGACCCCTTTTAATGGGGCGGCGCCCACAGTCGTCTTCTCTTCTCTTCTCGGTTGGTTTATGGCCGAAAAACTCCGGCTAGGAGCCTCCTCTGCCCTGTGAGCGATCATCATCATCATTGTGGCAGACTGGCATGCACTTCGCTGCCAATTTAATGGCGTTTTTACAACTTGAAAGATTCGTGCCTGCCACGCCGTTTTGAGCGATGATGTTTTTCGGGCATGGGGAGAAATATAGGAATGCCTTCTGTAGGGTGCTGCTGCTGGGATGCTCCCTCGCTAAACGCACGAGAAATGCAGCGCAGCGAATGTCATTAGAACATAAAAATGATATTAATTGCATGCGAGAGTGCAGGCAGGCAAGGCAGGCAACCCGGGGCCAAGGCATGGATGATGAGCAGGGGATGCTTCTCCTCGAGGCAGTGCCACATGGCAAACGCAATAGAAACGTCAGTGTTATGATGATGGAATATTATGGAGCTCTTGCGAGGTGCAACACCGAGAGCCCTTAGATTTTTTGGTCATTTGGGAGAGCAAGAACGATCCACTTAAGAGGAGAGAAAAACAATAAAAATTTAAAGGCAAACTGAAGGATATCACACTCTAACAGTGGCTGCTGTATGTATAATTATATCAAATAATATGAGAGACTTTATTTTTGTAATTAATAAACTTTAAGAGGTTTGTGGACATTCTTCTTAAAAATTTCAATTTTTAATATCACATATTTTCAATAATAATTCAATAATTTCCAATCTTCTTAAAAACTTAGATTTAATTAAATTCCATCTCAAAAATTCCTCTCAATTTCCTACCATCTATCTTAAGTGATCCACAAAAATCCATAAAGTGCCCAGAGAGGCAGAGTGATCCACTTACGTCTGAATATTTTGTGTGGCGCTCTTTGATGGCGACGCCTGCCAGAGCGATCCCATAGCGCTGATAAATAATAAAAATTAAAAATAAATTAACACCTAGTAAAGATGCATTGGACTGGGGCGACTGGTTCTCCAACTGTGTCCCTGCTCTGTCATTACTTGGGTACGGGAATGGGGAGACCTGGTTTCGAATGTTGTGCCGGCCCGCAGACAGCTTAAAAATAGCGCAAAAGTAATTAAAAACGAAAATATAAAAGCAAGAGACAAACGCACACACACGCACACCCAACCCGTATCCCCACCAAACAACAGACGAAAAAAAAAAAAATAAATAAAAATTATGCTCGCCTATATTGAATTTAACAAGCGCAACGCCGCTGCTGCAGGCAGAGATCAAAGGAGGCAGGAGAGCTCCGGGATGCTGGGGATTCCGGATGGGATGCCGATGCCTGAAAGTGTTGCCCTGCCCCGATAATGATGATGCTAATGCAGTTGACATTTTATGTGGCCATAGAATGCCGGGCATGGCCGATAATTAAATGCAATAATAATTCAATTTAATTAGCTGGCAGCTGGCTGGCTGGCTGGCTGACTGGCTGCTCCCTGTCGTCGTCGTCATCGCCGAGGCTGGTGGAGAATAGCCCAGGGGGAGTATTTAAATATTGATGGATTGATTAGCATAATATTTGGTTTATGATTTCACATTGTTTGGGGATTTGGTTTAACGGCACCAGCAGCAGCTAATTGAAACACCTTTAAAGAGGTCATTAGTTATACAACATCTGTCACGGCTGATGATTATTTATACAGTAGTGTTTATTTGAGAATCAAAACTAAGAGAGTTGTGTGTTTGCCTTGGCATTATTTGATGAAATTATTGAAGGTATTAATAGAACAGACTTCAGAATCAATAATAAAAAATACTAGAATTGTTCAGAAATTAAAATAAAAATAAAAAATCGCTTATTTCGGATTGAGTGCGAGACCGGCTTTCGCTCGCTTGAGGCCATTTACCTTTCCTAAAGTTCTCTCAGTCTATTTTCACGCTTTTCCTGAAATGTACAAGCAATTGGAAGCGAGAGAGTTTCACTTTTGTTGTACACTGAAACAGCGTAACATTGTTTCTCTCTTAATTAAAAAAAAATAACAGGCCCTATTGTAATAGAGAAAGTTCTTCTTAAGTTTTCTTGGTGTAGTCTCAGGATTAAAATTAAATAATTATAAAACAAGGTTAATTATAAACTGTAACTTGTGTTTTGGTAATTTTTAAAAGTACCTTGCTTCCCTACATATGTAATTTTTTTTCTTTTTCTTATAAATACTAATTCAAGTGTATTATCTTCCCCCTAGTTTTTTAAATTTAAACATTTAATCATAACTATCGTAAATATTTCACACAAAAACACTTGTATATTCACCGAACTCTAAAATTTTTAAGTTGTTTACTCCAAACTGTCTTACATTGGCTGACAAATCCGATTTGGTGTGAGCTTTTAATAAGCCACACACAAACACAACATTCTATATGCATATGTATATCCTTAGCCAGAAGCTTTCACGGACACAATGGCCATGCTGGAGATATTTCATTGAATCAATTAACGCTGGACATGGCATTATAATTACTGTCTGCTGGCAGACACAACCATATATACACCTCACTCCAGGACACACACACACACACACACACAGGACCCCCATCATCCGTCCACCCACACACAAGCAAGGTCGCCCCGAAGCGACGGAGCAGCAGGGACATGTTCATTTCTTCATTGATAGCCACCCGTAGAGGGGAAGTGAACGGCGAGAAACGAGAAGTGAAGCTCATCCTGGCCTCGTTGCTTAACCAACTGTAACAATCCTGAGCTGAAGGAGAGCCACCGAGAGGCAGGAGGCCCACAGCAGAAAGAGAGACAGACAGATGGGGGGAAAGAGAGATGGCCAGAGAGAACTTACGCAAACAGAAGTCGAAGGATGCAGCTCACACACTGAGAGAAAATCAACAATCACTTACTATTAATTTAATTAATAATATTATGAAACCTATTTAGATATCCTATTAAAATATTATTAAAATAAACCCTCACACATACAGTTAAAATTTAAAGATTTTTTTCTATTGTAAAAAATTTTTGTGTTTATTTTTACACAGGTATTAACCAATCAAACAAATTACATACACAAATTATGTCAATAAATTTTTAGTGAAGTTTTTTTTTTAGTGCAGAAGTAAAACAAAAATTTGCTCGTATTAAAGCAAAATAATGAAGTGAAAATGGCAACAATGTGATTACACACAGTCATAGACCCAAAGCCATAATAAATTGTTCCGTAGGCGAGAGAGGTCACTGAGCAGGTGAGAGAGGGAGACAGAGCTCCAAACTGCGTCGGCGCCACTCAAAATGTTGCCAACACAACACTCACGCAGCAGGCAACATGTTGCTAATGGCTAACTTGTTGGATGCAGCAGCAGCTGCCCCGCGCTTCATTAATTTCCATCCGCTTTTCCAGGGGATGGGGAGGTAGGGAAAAACTTTTTGCGCCCGTCTCGTGATTTGTCTGGCAAACAATTTCCGAAATGCGATTGCTTAAACGCAATTCGAAAAGTTATTAATTGAGCAGGCCCCCGTAATGAACTCATTTACAGTTGGTAATGTGGCCCCATTACGGGCACACAAGCAGGCAGCTGTGGACTCCACTCGATGGCAACATTACGCCGCGTTAAATGGCTTGTAATGATGACTCCAAGAGGTCGGGGGAAATGGGGGGGGAGGGTAAATAGGGCTAAATGTGTCCAATCACTCGGGGGCGCATTGAAGAGGGGGTGCCAGGGACTGGGACTTGGGGGCAAGCAAATGTCAGACAGCGTTTCTCCATTTGCCAACCCCGTCTCGATATGGATATGACTGCTTCTAATGGACAAGGGATACACACACACACTCAGTCACGATTTGTATCTTATCGAGTGTTTCGAACAGCAAAACTTTAGCCCAAATGGGATTTGCGAAATAAAAAGTTATACTCGGACTACACGATGATAACATTTCACTCAGATTATGTTTGTTTCCTAGCAATCAATCCCTTAACTGCTTAATTTTGGGATTTCTTTATGCAAGTATGCTTAATGCTTCGTGCTTTAAAAGTTCGCCAAAGAATGGTTGTTTGTGGAACCCATTAAAAAGGTTGTCGAAAGAGCCATTCAATTTTTATTTAATTCAATTATATTCTTTGGTTTTCCTTGGTCTAAATTCTTTTCTGCAATGTACAAGCAAATCATTTTAATTACATTTAAATCCTTCAATTTATGAATTCGAAACAAACCTAAAGGCTGCTTTCTATTTTTCAGACTTCCTTATATTCGTTTGATAAATATTTTTCGATCCTAAGTAGGCCTTGAATAGATAACAATGTTCAATAAGAATTAGCCAAATCAAAATCAAACAAGACAAAAGAAAACCCGTACACAAAACATCGTATCGTTCTGTAAAGAATCATAAATATACTTTATTTTTGAGTCGTATTTTTTGTTTTAGTTAACTTACGCTTTCGGCTACTTCCATGGAGGAGTATCTAAACATTGAAGAAAGAGATAGGGTCGCAAATCAACAAATTGGCGATGCGGCGGCCGGTGATGCGGGCAACGATGAACCGCACGAGCTGAGGCGGAACCACCGACGGATCTACAACGCACCCCTCGACCCTGCTCTTATCCAGGTGGTACAAGGCTACAATGCCCCACCGCGGCCCTTGAGGCCGCGTAAGAAGCGAAGCACCTTTACCATGGCCAGAAAGGCATCGCTGCTCAACGACCTGTATCCGCCGGAGATGTCTGCGCTTTTGGACAACGCCAAGCGGGCGGCGATGCAGGCGGTCAGCCAGGAGCAGCGGAGCGAGTACTTTGCCAACTACCTTGCCGAGCACATGACCAGTCAGAATTATCCCAATGGCGTGGGTCTGCCAGATCGTTGGGGTCAGTTCTAATTGGCCGTGGTCTGTGCGAGGAGGTCAAGAAGGAAGTGAGCCAAGATAAGTGTTTTGCAATCAAGCTGAGTGAAAGCCAGGATTCATACAATAGGTAAGTTAAATAAAAACATATTAGAGACTAATAATTAATCCTTAAAATCTGTAGATATTTCTCCCAGGTTTCAAGCCACAAAAAAATAGAAAATAAAAAAAAAAAACCCTGGGTTCCGAAGGCTAAAGGTAACACAGAAATACGCTTGGTTGAACTTTTATGACTTGAACTAATCTGCGAACTATCCGGACTGCTCTGAATAATTTCTCAACTCAGCAAAGGTATATTATCTTAGGTGCCACCTGTACTTGATTGACTTAAATGCGAAAGGCTGAAAAGTAGCTCTGGATTCTATATTGTCCAATAAACCAACAAAAAAAACTACCACAAAAACTTGTCTTATTTTTACAAATAAAAATTGGAAAGAATTTTCTAAAGGTTCCTAAAATAAATTTAGCAAACTTCTTTTTACATTCATCGCAGTTAGTTATTTAAATTCTCTTAATTTAAACACAGAAACAACCATCCAAACTGTTAATAAAGCATTTACAGATCAAATAAAGACTCCATTTTGCACTCTGTGCACTCACACACAAATCAAAGTTTTTGATTTTGATTTGGTTGCCTGAAGGCTACCGAAAAATTCATGAAATTGACAATTAATAAACTTCAAATTGGAAGCCGCACATGACTCCACCACCTGCTCTACCCATCCTGGGCCACCGAAAACAAAGGATTTATAGGGCACACACGTATGGATGCCAATTGGCCACTGACAATGGCCACAATGAACGGGTGGCAACTGGTAGCCAGGAGTGTAGACAAAGGCCGCTCGAAACGGACAATTGCCCAAAGTGTAGCAAATAAATACAAAATGCAAAAGATAATTGCAATCAAAGCCACAAAATGTAGCCAAAAGGCTTATAAATTGTGGGTGGCGGCAACGTCCTTTGGCCGCAGGGATGGGGGACACACACATTCACAGAGTGAAGGTAAACGTATTTAATTTCCTAAATGTGCTTCACATACCACACAGGCAGCACAAAAGATACAAACACACACTTTGCATTCTATATACAAATATACATTGCAGTCAGTTGCAGTTGCTGTTGCTGCTGCTGTGTTGCTCTGTTGCTGTGTTGCAATTGCAACATCAACCCAACAGCAACCCCCAAGAAGCGCTGGCAATTTACGGCCATTATTGCAACAGACAGGCAGCTTTATTATGTGCCACGCCCGCAACATAATCACTGAGAGTAAAAATAAATTATAAAAAAATTATTAAAATAAAAATTCAAATATAAAATTATATATTCGAAGATAGTTACTCTTTAGGAATACATTTTTTTGGATTTAAAGAAGGCTCTTAACGTCCTTTTAAGAATAATATTAAATATTTTATTAATTTATTTAAATATATTTAAAATAATTTCGTTCTTTAACAAGGCTAATGAAAATCCTTTAATTTACAATTAGCAAGTCTTTCTTTCAGTGCTGGCAAATTTTGTGGGGCGACCCTGACAGGAAGTGTGGGGGGAGATTGCTGCTGTTGCTGCCATAACTTTTTGTGGCTGCTTTTAGGCTGAGCTTTTGCATTTGCTTTTTGGCCGCTCTGTGATTTGGCGCTGCAAAATGGTAAATGGTGTGGCAAATGGTATTGGCCACATGCAACAATGTTGTTTTTGTTGTCGAACCGATCCGATCCGATTCGAGATACCATAGACCCACGCCCGCGCGCCTTCTAATTGAATTGCATTGCATTGAATTGAATTGAATTGAATTGATTTTCGGTTAGCTTTGTCTGCCTAATTGTTGCATTTACATGGGGCGGACACTGGCGTGGGTCATTTTAAAAGCATTATATACACAGGAATAAAATGAAACAAAAGTGGGGGGCGAAGTACTAGCATTTAAAACGTAATTATGACATGTTGCAGGCAAGGGTTGATTAACCGAATGGCACACACATCGCAGAAACGTAGAACGTGCTACAATCTGACAATCGAGTGGCAGGGCACTTTCCACCCATTCTTCTGCCATTGTTTGGGTCTCGTCTCTAAGCTAGAGTTGTGTATTTTTGGGGTTGTTTCCCTGCCGGGCAAATGAATGCACGAAATGTGATTGATGCTCAGCCTCATGCCTCATCGTCCACTCTTGTCCTTGGTGTCTTTGATCTATGACCATTGCAGCAACCACCCAATTCTCCGCCACCTTGGCCACTGTTGAGTAATTGATTTTTAACTCACATGACTCCCAAAATGTAGCCCCCAAATAAAAAGTGGCTCATGTACATTTGTACATGTGCCTCGGTATGATTTCAATGTCGCGGCAATTCTTGTAATTTCTCCTTAATTATACATATATACACACTTAAGTTCGCATTAATTATTGTCACTGTAAATTCTCATGAAATCTCTCCCTCTCTCTCTCCTTTCCCCCTTTTGGAAGAACTCAAACTGCCCCGGATTTTGCCTACTCAGCAAAGTTTACGTACAAACAATTACAGCAACGCGGCAGAGCGCATGAACTTTAACATGAAAATGACGACAACTTCAAATACTCTTTAAGGGGGTTTTTATGCTTAGAAAATAAAAGAAATTTTGCACGCAGAAAAGGAAATATAGACAGACATACATTTTCTAAGAAAAAAAAAAGCTATAATATTTTCTTAAAATTTCAAAAAATTATTCAATATTTAAAAGGGTTCCTGGAATTTTAATAACAATATATAAACATTTTGGATAACTCAGAAATAAGTCGGGCTTTAATCTAAAAAATAATATTATATCAATTAAATTAACATTCGAATCTGAATTTATTTAAAATCAACAAACCTCTTACGTTTAATTTCATATGATTTTAATATAATAATAATAACAATAAAAATACCAAAACTTCTTTTTTTATGTGTAATTCCTTATTGTTTTCCTGTAATACCCTGTCTAGAGTATCTAAGCTTCTGCATGACGTTGACTGACTTACATATTTCGTTTTTATTCTGTTGTATTTATGGGGAAACGTGTGCAGAAACTTTTCCACTTACAAACAATTCACAAGTAAAATACCTTGACTTTTGCTGCCCATGGAGAGTATGGGCGGGGGTCTACTATGTTTTTTTTTTCTTGTAGTTTTGTGAGGAGGAGGAAATGTCTGGGACTGTGACTGTGCCATTACCAAGGCTCTTATGGCCCCGCCACCGGCAGCACATATTGCACACACACAAATTGCTGGAAAATAAAGTCCAAGTACGCCAGCAACATAAACAGCAGCAACATCCGCCAGAATGGCAAACTGAGCATCAGTTAAAGATACTTTTCGACATAAGAAGCGTGGGTGGGCGTGTGCATTCAGCAGACACGACCCTCTCTTTAACCCCCCTGCTGTGTTCCCCTGGAAGTCGGCTGTCTAAATACAAACGAGCGATTTGTATTTGCTAGTTGGCAACGGCAACAGCTACTTGGAACCATGGCAACATCTGCTCACAGTTTATTCTAAATAATCACACTCACCTTCAGGAAGGAAGGAGTAAGAAATGAGGAAGCTGGTATCAGGAATCAAGGATAAGTTGGATATTCTTCGCTAGACTAGCAACAAAAAAAATGCAGTTAATGAAATTTCTTGACTATAGGTTTTCAGTGTAATAACCTAATTCCACGATACTATATTATTCATTTCACTGCACCGACAACCGACAGGAATTTGATGGAATTTCCTGTAAACAGGCAGCAGCAGCCTACAGAACACACAGTCTACACTATGCCTGGAGAAGGGGACAGGACCAGACACAAGACAGACAAAACTCGTATAAACAGGCTTATGAGCTGCTTGCAGGGAATTGAAGGAAGGTCTATTGGCTTGTCCCAAGTCTTGTTGCTCTTTGTTGTTGCCTTTGTTGCCATTGCCATTGCCGGTTAGGCAAACAGACCAAACGCCACCACAGACAATCAGAAAGGCATTCAGCCAGAGAGAATGCCGAACACCAGCAGCGAAGCATAGCAAAAACACAGAGAATCATACATGCAGAGTTTTATATTTCATCTGAACTTTTTAATTTTTATACATATTTTAGTAAATCTTTGGCATAAATGCTTCGACTTGTTAACATGTTTACAACAAATCAAGAGAGACACAAACAACTTGAGAAATGGTTTACTTGATTTGGGCAACACTTTTCCATAAATGCTTTAAAACTATATTCGTTTTCGTAGTAAAATACTTGTGAATAAAAACAAATTTAGTCGGAGAATTAGAATGAAGGTAAATGGAATTTCTTCGTTAATTTATTGGTGAATAAATGCCTTCAATTTATTAAAGTATTTTCATTTGGAAAATCTATCTACAGGAAATTTATTCATTGGAAAATTTTTAATTGTATTTTCAAAGATTATTTTTCATTTTGTTTGAGGATATTTCAGTAGATCATAGTGAATTCTTTGGTAAAATTATCATTGAGTGTTTTTTAAATTTCAGAATTCCTGTTGGTAAAATTTTTTTTTATTGCTAACTTTTTATTGATGAATATTTATTTTTATTTACATTTATATTGATGAATGTATATTGGTGACTTTATATTACTTTATTTATAATTATTGGTGAACTTTATTGATGGATTTATATTGGTGATTTTTGGGGTGAAAGGTATTTAATGATTGTATATTGGTGAATTAATGTTGAAATATAAATTGATGACTTTATAATTATATACTTAATAAAATTATATTGGTGAATATATTTTAGTGAAATATTATTGGTGAATTTTTATTGGTAAAATTATTGTAGTGACTTTTTATTGGTAAAATTATTAATAAATTGCATTTAAAAATGTATAATGTGTTATAGACCAGCAGAAAATAATAAAAAACTTCATCCTGTGGATAAATCAATATTAATAATATTTAAAAATACAGATCATATCATAAATGCAGCAATTTAATATTTGAATGCTCCCATAATATTCTCATAAATCTGATAAATTTTGCATAGGCCACAATTGATTTGCATATTTCATTCGAGAGCCCGCAAAATACTCAACGAGATATGGCCCCAAAAACGATGCGACAGTGAATTCTCTGGGTGATTCAGCTGGCATTTTGCGATCTTAATTGATGGCAATTTGTGATTCCGCCTCGCTTCGTCTCTGTCTCTGGGTAAGGGAGAGAGATGGACAGATGACTGGCCGGGCCATTAACACATTTTAATCTGCCGTTGGTCGAATGGCTTTTGTGTGGTTTGGAGGAGGTATGAAGCAGTATTCGTATTCGTATTCGGAAGCCGAGAGCTGGGAGCTGGAAGCTCCTCCGGGCCCCAAAAGCTGGCGCTCAGTCGCTCTTAATCATCAGCATAAGCAATAATGGGAAACAATTGCCATCTGCCGGCTGCCTTTTGCCATTGCCGTTGCCGTTGCTGTTGCTGCCACTGAAATTGCTGAGCTGAGGCACAAACTTTTATTGCATTGCCATGTCAACAGTCGGAGCAAAAGCAAAAGCAGCAACAACAAAAGCAGAAGCAAAAGCAACAGCATCGCCGGCAATTGCAATCTGTGTGTGTGCCATTGCACTTAAAATGCGAATCCGAATCCGAAACCGACTGCGAATGCGAATTGTGACGCAAAATGAAGCTACTTCTGTGCCACTCTCAGATACAGATATAGTCAAAAAACCAGTGATGTCATTAGGTTACTTCAAAAGACAAGGAAATGTTGCAAGGAAAGCACTTTTGAAAAATATGAAAGCACTAAAAAAAGACTCTGTCTTGTTGAAAATATTTCATAAATTTCTAGTTAAAGTAAAAACAAATAAAATATAAATTATTTTTAATATTTTTTTAAAAAGAACATTTTCTGTATGCCTAAATAGCACTACGCTAAAATTACCTAAACTAATTTTTAATATCAATTAATTTAGCTGCTACAAATCCCTTTAAAAGCAACAAAATTATTATGCTAAAAGCGAAAATTTTGCCAGCACTGTGGCAGACTCAGATACTATTGCAAACTGTGGTGGTGGTGATGGTGGAGCTGCCGCTGCAGCATGCCACATTCAATTAGTGCAACAACATATCCTGCCAGCAGTTGATGTTGCTCTCTTCCACGGCAGCAACAGCAGCGGCAGCAGACTCCACAGTCCGGAGTACGTAGTCCGGAGTCATTGCTACACTTAATTTTATTCATTTGACAGTTGCAGCACAACGTCTCCACACACAGACACACTGACACAAAAGCATGGGGCACATTCGAATCGCTGCCACACGTTCAGCAGCAATTAAGGTCATTCAAGCCAGGAGCAACAGCAGCAGCAACTGCATCAGCAGCAGCAGTAGCAACAACAAAGGAAATACTTTTTAATTATGACATTTTATTGAGTGAACATTTATGCAAAAATGACAAGACCTTTATTCCTTGTGCTGTCCACGGTCGCGTGAGTGTTTGAGCGACTTTTAATGAGCGGGTTAACAGGGTTGAACGAGTTGAACCATTGTTGAAGCATTTTTATCATAATTTGTGGGGCGTGAGGACAGTTTTTCACCAAAATTCAAAGGGAATACAAATCAGAGGTCTTAAATAAAGGGAAGGGAAAGGGCTCGTAGTCCAGTTGGAGGCTTACAGGAAGACTTTGGCTAAGACTTATTAAGGTATTATAAAGTTTAATGGGAATATTATATGATTAAAACATTATAAGATTCTATATTTTTTAATTCAATGTAATCTTAATTTCTTTGTATTCACCTTTAAGAGTATTTTCTCTCATTTAGTAATATTTTCCAAAATTTTATAATCGAAAAGAATATAATTTAATAAAATCTAAGTTATACCCAAAGCGTGACACCTTTTATTAGCCACTGTACTAGCAAATATCCCTTCCCATGTCCCATCAACCCCAATTAAGTCTAACAGAAATTCATGTTGCTCATCGTAGCGCTCGTCCTGCAATCAAATTGACACCCTAGATCACTCTTCTGAAGAGGAATTTAATTTGGGAAATATACATTTAACCCAGAGCTCGAGCCCTCATGCATATTTCACACATTTTAAATGTCGCAAAGCGCATAAAAATTCCATAAATACGCTAATGAAACACATGGCCATGGAAGCACACACAGAGACACAGACATCGTCAGACAAGAAAAAAAAAAACAAAATAACTGAAAAAGGACCCAGGAAAAGCGAGCAAAAGAATTGCAAGAGGGGGCACAGACCACCCAGGCGGTGAGGGTGGCACAAACCCCTTTTTCGCCAATGCATTTTCATTTTATTTCCATTTATTTCAATTTCTTTCACCATCGATTCTTGTATTTTTTTTCTGTCGATTTCTTGTTTGTTTGCCGAGATATATGTACATTTATGGGCAAACACAAAAACGGAAACAATTTTAGCTGGGCGACTGTGACTTTTGAATGCATCTGAAATTGCCAAATAGCAGTGTAACGATAACTGTATCTGTATCTTTATTCCAATCTACATTTGCAGCCTGTTTGGAATATTTGGCTTTTATGCAACCATTTAACAAACACACATCATAAAAATTCAATTCCATTCTGTGTTTACGTCGACTCCAGATGATATTGCTTTTTAATTGCGGACACGAGCGGAAATTGCTTTCACAAGCACAGAATGGGAATCAGAATCGTATCCACATCACACATCACACACACTCCAACTCAGTCACTCAGTCACTCTCCCATCCAAATGGATACAACGACATTTTCCGGGTGGAAAGCCCAGGGAAAAGCGGGGAAATTGGTGCAAAACTAGCTGTGCTGCGGAAGTGCGTTGATTGCAAGGCTGAACTGAGCTAGCTCCTTTTTGCCATTTGCCTGACCTCAAAAACTTTGACCTTTTTCCTCGCAAAAGCAGTTTATTCTCGTGTTTTTGTTTCGTTTTTAATTGCACCACATGCGCCATGCAATTTATAATTGGAATCAACTCCAGCACACCACCACCAGCCACCCACACTTACAAACAAAAGCACTGAAAAAATTATTAAGGAAGCTTTTGAGAATAAATTTATCAATTCCATTTTTAAGAAAAATTTTTTTAATAATAAAAATATACAAAATTAAAA
>JAEIIJ010007110.1:0-15580 GCA_018904815.1 Drosophila ogumai
CATAATGATATTTAACCAAAATTATGTTTAATAAAATCACTTAATAAATCATTTTATTATAAATCAATAATTTTTAAAGAAAGTTTACAATAAAAATAATAATTGGTTCTTTCGTAAATTTAATAAGAAGAAGAAATCAAGGGCTAGGTCCTCCCCCTCACCTCTCTTCTCGGTGGATACAGATTGTTCGATATCAGAAGATCACAATTCTTCATTAGCGATGCCGTTTGTGCTGCTGCCATGGAATTATTGCTATTATTGTTGTTGCTTAGGAGTAGATGTTGCTGCTGCTGCTGCTGCTGCTGTGCAGCATTATTGTTGCTGGAATGGAGCTGCAACTCGGCAAATGCCTGCTGCAGCTGGCCACTGGAGATGGCGGTGGAGTATTCCGTTTTGGGCGTGGTGGTTCCATGGACATGGGCTCGTTCCCGCTGCTCCGCCGGAGGTGGTGGAGCTGCCATTTCCGCATTGGCCAGCAGCGGCGACGTGGACGTTTGGGCATCCACAAAGCAAGGATTCACTGCAGCGCCCAGTTGTAACGGTGCCGGTCGATTCAGGGATTGAATGGAGTGACCACTATGCCGATGCTGATGGATCGCCGCTGTGGTGGCCAGCGTTGCAGCTGCCGTGGGCAATGCGGTGGTTGCCGGATGCGTCGTCGTCGGCAGCTGGGCATGCTTGTTGTTGTAACTTATGTACGTGATGCCGCAGTAGTTGGCCCCATCCACATCGTCATCATCGTCCAGATCCTCATTGTCCACCTCCTCGGCGAGATGTTGGAGACTGCTGGCCAGCAGTGACTTGGCCTGCAAGGGTTTGCCCGCCGCCGCCGCCGCTGCCAGTTGCTGCTGAAGCTGCTGCAACTGCTGCTGCTGCGCCTGGCTGGTCTGGTAGATGTGACCGGTGGCACTGCTGGTACTTGTACTCGTACTGGTGCCGCTACTAATGGTGGCGCTGGTGCTACTAACGGCGGTGGTGCTGGCAACGGCGGATGCGGAGCTTCCAACGATTCCTGCCTGCTTCATGGCCGCCGATGTAGTGCTATTCGCGTTACGATCCGCGGCCGTGGCTGCCGCTACAGCGGCACTGACCAGCGCCGAGGCACCCTGCTCCACCACCACCTGGGTTACAACCTGGTTGGGTGCTGGCGCAGAGGAGGAGCTGGCCGTTGGCACTGTGGAGGTGGCCGTGGTCGGCGCAAGCGAGGGAGCACTGATCGGACCGCCGGCAGTGGCCGTTGTCATTGTGGAGCTGCTGCAGGTGATCTGGTTGCTGGTGAAGGAGGTCACATAAATGGGCGTTGATTCATTCAGGAAGCTCAGATCCTGACGCTGGCTGGTCGCTGTTCCGCTCTTCGTTTGTTGCAGCTATATATTTATATATATATTTTTTTTTCACGGAAAGAATTTGTGGAAAAAAACGGAGATCAGGGCAATCAGTTGGGGAATTCAAAGGGTGAAAATATCACTTTCCAAAATACCTAATTAATGGTTCACTGAAAATCACTTGCCATCCAAAGATATGCCCCACAATCAACAGTATTTTATTGATAGACTTACTCCCCAACCATCTCAGTTATTGATAAGGAAAAATCACAAAAACATATTTCTTTATCAGCGGTGTATGACAAGTGTCCCCACTCACAAGTTTCACATTCTCTTTTGCAGAAAGCCATAAAAAATCAAATGTTATCGATATTTGGTCAATATACAATTTTTAATTAAGAATTCTAATTATTTGTATGTTCCTAAATACATTTCAGTATTTTCTCTCTAAGTAAAAAATTACTATACCCTAAAACATTTATTTAAAGCAAACAGAAAATTTTAATTATCGATATTTATCGATTGTTTAAGCTATTTTTAAGAAATAGCATATATTTAAGCCAAAATCGAATGAAAACTAATAGTGATAATTATATCCTTCTTATTTTGATTACAAAAAAGTGATAACAATCGATATTAATTGATCGCATGAGCGATAAATTATATTAAAGCAACTACCGTTTGGCAATTTTTTTATAGCTTCCAAAAACACAAAGAAAATATACTGAAAAGTGTCATCATTTAACGCCGCTGACAGGCATCGTTTCGCATATATGCAAATCAATCAAATTCCATTAAAATAAAGCTAGCCAAGTAACGAAGCCTCGGCCCAAAAGCCGAGCCCGAAGCCTGGTACATGGTGTACCCCATTGCACAGTCACAACGTATGTTATTGATGCTGTTCCCCTAATGAAATATGAATTATTAATGCGACGACACATAATGGATGTGGCAGAACACACGCGTATGGGTGTGTCTACGTCTGGGCCAGGTTTTTGTGTGGGTGGCCAAAAGCCAGAGCCAGAGTCAGAGCCGCACCTACCACATATCCACATATCCCCAACCAGTGCCTGCCAAACCCCACAGCCGCCAGCCAATTAAGACACCTTAAGCATCCTTCAAAAAGGTGTTCTAGCCAATCCAATTGGCCTTAACCTTCTGCGGGCTAAGTACTTCAATTCTATATAGCCATAATGCCAATAGCTAAGTGTCAAATAGAATAGAAAACACAACCAAAAACAAAAAAAAACGAAAACCAAGAAATGAAAAAAAATGAACAAGTAGAGAATTATGGCGCTCTTTTGATGCAATTACCTGAGGATGAGTTTGCCAAGTTGGATAAAAAGATATGGGAATGGGAATATAGATAAAAAATGGAGAAAGCATTGTTAAACAGAGAGAAAAAAGGGTATAGAAAATAAAAAAATTATATTAACTGGATAAAAATACAAATTGTGACTCTATTTCAAAGGGTATTTTCTTTAATTCCAAAATATATTCCCCTTAAATTTTAAATTAATCTATATAGCTTCTGAAATACAAAATATAAAATTTCTGTTGCATTTCAAATTTGTATTAAATATTAAAATTTAAATATTATATCGCTTACTTTTTGACTTTAAGTTTGATTTTTAAATATTAATATCAAGATTAAAACAAACAAAAAATGGAATAATAATATTACTTAATAATTAAACAACAAATAATAAAAATCATTATAAAATAATGAAATTTTCTTAGTCTTTGGCTAAGTGTAGTTCAACGCACTGAGAGGAACGGGAATCCCCCCGTACTTAACGCTTCTTGCACATTCCCACTTTGGCGTTCAATTGCTGCGACATCCCTGCCGCGCCAGGACCTGCCAGGACACCTCACAACGTACCGCATCAGCACATCACCGCATCACCATCGCCGTTTTTTTTTTTTGTTCGCATTTTATCGGATTATTGACAGCCAAGTCGGTTTGTCAGTCTACCGCATCGGCTTGTGGATTCTCGATTTGGTGTTGAGGAGAAAGGGAAGGGGAACTGGGAGTGAAGTGGCCTCAGTCGCAGTCAGGAGCAGGAGCAGGAGCACCCACGCACTCCAGCACTTATCGGATATAGCGATGCATATACGTATAAATATAACGGAATCGAAATCGAGATAGGGAGAAATCAAATGAGACTGGAATGCCCATTGAGTGACCCTCAAGTGGGGTTTACTATATATAATTTTATTGTTTTCTAAATTATCATGAAACTTGGTTCAAGGAAGTTATATCCAGAGGGGAATTTAAGGATATTCTGAAGATATCTGGATGATTTATTTTATGATGGAAATTAGGAAACGAAATAAATAAATTCTAGTAGGGATAACGATATAAATCGATTAATTAAATAATTTATTAAAAATAAATAAAATTAAAATTAAAATTCAATGACAAAAACTGTAAAAAATAATTCTGTACTTATTATAATAAACAGTAAAACGATAACAATCGTAAGTAATCGATTTGATAAGCGATAACATCGACTTAGGCAACTCTTATTTGTTTTTCGATTATCGATTAAGCTTGCCTTAAGCCCCACTGTACACCTTAGCATTTGTTTTTATTTGGAAAATCAGTTGTTCGGTTGGTTGACTCACTGCTCCCGATAAGGCCAAAGCTGCAGCAGCGTCACTCTAGCGCATCCTAGACAAAGCTTCTGTCGCAGTCGCAGTCCCAATCCCGATCTCGCTTGGAGTACAGTAACCCAGCCCAGAACCGAGCCGCACCTGACCCCCATCTGTGAGCAAACCCACTCCTCCCTCCATCCCAACCTAACCATCCAACCATCCATCCAGCCAGCCATCGGTCGTCGGTGGGAGCGCTGAAAGCAATTGTTGGAGCGTTCAACTGTGATGACGATGATGACAAAAGCACTTGATGCGCTTAAAATTGCTGGGAGGGATTGGGATTGGGTTTGGGTTTGGGTTTGGGAGTGGATGTAGATGTGGGAGAGGGAAGTGGTAGTGGTTAATGCGTGAGTTCCATCCACATCCACTGGAGTGGACTCGCGACTCTTCAACTGCAACTCCAACGGAGGAGCACTGTGCTTCCGGAGTGAGTGACCAAATTATTGGTCACAAATAAATGCACTCAATGTGTACTCAATTCAATCATTCGAAACAATGTGAGTTTATATTTAGAGTTCCTAAGATTTTATTATTCTAATTTACCAAAAATTCAATTGTTATTTATTTATTCATATATTGATTTATTTTACATTTCCCCTGTCTTTTTTTTTAATATTAGTTTCCCCTGAGCTAAGTTATGACACCCATTCCCATTTGAAATAAACCAAAAGTGAGTGCCAAATGAATGCATGTAATCGTTGTAATTTGCATTCAAATGATTCGCCATAAGTCACTTCACTCATTGCGATCTTTTGTGCACTTAAACTGTAAAAGTAAAACGTAAACGTTAACGTAACAAAAGCGACGATTACGCACTGTGAATGCCAATGAATTTTATTTACCCGCATGCACAGTGAAAAGAAATTATACTAAAAAAACAATACAAAGACATAAACTATTATATAATAATTAATGGTAAGTCCATGAAATTGCAGCGATCTTGAAAAAGGAACGTGACAAAAATAGAGTTTAATTTCTTGCCTTTTTTTTTGTTTCAATTATATAAAAACAGACTTTAGATAGCTTTAAAAACTATCTATAATTATAAGCCCAGGAATTAGAGTTAGAAATAAATAGATGTTTTCTTGAAAATTCTATAAACAAATCGATAAAAATCAAAAATTGAATTTTAATTTAATCTATTTTAGGATCGACTGACTAGTAATGTTTTATTTGAATAAAAAAAATAATAATTAATATTTCAATATATTAGTGAGTTTGATTTTAATTTACAATAAAATATAATTAGCCTTTTTTTTAATTGTGAAGGGGGAGGAGAGCCCCCTCTTATGCAACCCTTGAGGTGCCAATCGCTCGATTAGTCGCCATGTAAATATATACTAACTAAATGGTAGTGACTACTCTCTGGCTTTCTGGCATGCTCACTTTCAATTACCAACATATTTGATTTGCAGTTTTGCTTTTGCATTCTCCACTTTATTTTTTTCTTTATTTTTATTTTTATTTATTTTCTGTTTTGCGTAACTTTTGATGGAAATTTTATTTTGCTTTGCAAGTTTATACTACGTTTGCTTTGAGCTTTTCTTTGTTGTTGTTTTTTGTATATATATTTTTTTTACTTTTCTAGTTT
Organism: Drosophila ogumai; assembly: GCA_018904815.1. Taxonomy (NCBI): domain Eukaryota; kingdom Metazoa; phylum Arthropoda; class Insecta; order Diptera; family Drosophilidae; genus Drosophila; species Drosophila ogumai. The sequence continues at coordinate 5,575 of JAEIIJ010007110.1, forward strand.
AGTTGTCTTTGTTTTTGCTTCCACTTTTAGTTTCAGTGTCTGCTCTTTTTTTATTTTGTATTTTTTTCGTTTTTGTTTGTTATTGTCGTTGTCTCGTTATTGTTTTTGTTTGTTTCGTGTGGGGTTTGTTGAATTTTTAATTGAATTTTGTGAGCACAGAGATACTTCCTCGATTTTTCCTTTTATTTTCTATCTGGGAGGGGCCAATGGTCACTCAGTTATGCCGATAAAGGGGGGGTTTCCGGCAATTGCTGGCTGCCCGGCTGCCTGGACGGCTGACTGGACTGCAACATGTGCGATAGAAAGCTGTTTTTGATAAAACGTGGAAACGTTTTTCCATTTCCAATTCGAGCCAAACACAGCCTGCTATTAAATAACTGGCATTCAGCTCTCACAGCTGCCATTTTTATTGTTTCTTGGAAATAACTACATATATAATTTTGTATTTTTCTTGATAGCAAGACTAGCTTTCAGTACTAAATATATGCAAAAACTCTTGAAATGACACACATATATTACTGAAATTTTAGGTGTATTTTGGGGATCAGGCTAGATCAACTTTTCTCATCATTTGAAGCCCAAGTTTAGATAAAAACTGTTCCCAAAATAAGACATATATCTCAGCTCTTTACCCCACCACTTACCTTCTTGGACAGCTGTGTGATATCGACGGGCGTGACGCGGTTCAAGGCTGCCAGGCGCTGCAGACGCTCGCGGGCGTGCTCCTCAACGGCAATAACGAAGGCGTCCTGCACCGAGTTGCCAATGTCCCAGGCTGCAAGGATATAGATGAAACGAAGGCGATGATTAATTCAGGCACATTAAGCATTTAGTGGAGAAGGGAGGGAGGGAGTGGCAACAACAAAGGGCTTTGTGCCAGCATTGAAAGCAAATAAACGGGGGTGCGGTCAAACTTGCTTAATTGCTGTGATCTGCCAAGCAGAAATGACCTAAAATCGATAGTGTCGATTCCAAGGCAGGCACACACACACACACTGAATGAATAATAATAGTAGAATATATATATAATAAATACACCACATTTTTCTAAATTTTAGGGCAATTTATCCTTAACTAAAAAAATAGAGTTATCTATGTAATAGAATATATATAATACCGCCTAAGTATTTTGTCTAATTCACTTCATGCCACGAATGTTAGAACCAATTGGGAATTATATGGGAGATTTTTCAACGAGAGATGTTTTGCCATGGTTTTTGATGAAAAATTTCAACAGCAAAACAAAGGTATTGTTTAAATTTATAAAGCTTAATCTAAGCTAAAACTTTCAAGCTAAAATATTAAACTTAAATACTAAGATTATCTTAAATACCTGAAGTTAATGAATTGTTTTGGTAAAAATGACCTTGATGACCGATTTACAATTATTATTATTATTTCAATTGGTGAAATATCATGCTATGACTTCCTTTTATATATATATTTCCCTCTCTACTTACAACCCAGATAATAAAATCCTTTATGCCACCCAGACGTTGTTGAATTTACGACCACTGACCTCCTCTCTAAAGCCCGATGATGATGATGACGGGCTGCCAGGGATATGCAGACGAAACCACATCATTCCAGAGCCCGGGAATCCGGAATTTGGTAATACCCCAAGAGCTCATTCGCTGCACTCATGGCGCTGTAAGCGAAGCCATTCAATACATATTCATGAGTGCATTCAGAACAGGCCACAAAATGCCACCACGGGGGAATCGTTTCGCTACGGTTTTGCTCCTTATTCCATCATCCTTGATCCTTGGAGCAGCCAAGCGGGCAACTGTCAACTTTCCATCTCAGCCTCCTTAACTTTGTTAGGGGGCGCGGGTGGAAAAGGAAAGTTTTGCTAAAAATTCGTTGGTTGCTGACAGCAACGACAACATGAATTCGCCACTTTCCCTTTACTTTCTCCATCGCATCGCGCATCGTGTCCTTATCCGTATCCTTCCACGTTGTCGCCAACGTCTTCGCCCACTCAACGCTTCAACTTTTCCTGTCACTTTTATTGCTTTTCGGCTGCACTGCCGCCTCCTCCTGGGAGGCTCCGTGCCCACCTTGTCCCCCACACCACCCCCGCCCGCCCGCACCAACAGAGCCCTCGTGACCTCGGCTATAATTTCATTTTGCTGCCCTTGCGTTTTCAGATGTTGATTGCGCCGAAAAGCGGTCGGCTTTAGAAAGGGGGGTGGCGGCTGATTTTTGGAGGAGGTGGAGAGAGACGGAGACGCCCTGACCTACAACCTATACACAACAGCCCCAGCCCCCAAGCCCCTAAGCTCCAGCCCCCAAAACCCCGATAGAGCGACCCCATTCCTCCCGCTGAGCGTGCCCGGGCAAAAGTGGAGCGCTCGGGCCAGATCCAATTAGGCGCCGCGTTGTCAGCCTCGATGTCGCTACATGTCGTTGAACCTACGCTCCTCTATACCGGCCCTCGGGCCCAGCCATGCACTGAGAACAAAAATGTAATGAATAATAAATATTTAGGATTAAGTAATTTGGTAGAAAATAAGGAGAAATTGATTTAGAAAATCTCATAAAAGCTCTATTAATATATTTCAAGTAAAAAAATATAAAGATCAAACTTTAAACAAATTAAAAATCACTTTTAAAAAAATTGTATAAATAAATTTTTAAAATAATTTAGCATTTGGGAATTCTTGCTATCTAGATACTCATAAAAAAATTATATAAATTAATCTTTAAAAAAGTAAATTATAAACAAATTCAACAATAAAGATCTTCTTCATTTATAAATCTATAAAACCATAAATAAATCTTAAATGTTAAATAAACAAAATAACATTTTTAGAAAATGTTTAAGTTCATTTCTTAAATAAGTAAACAAATATAAATGAATCTTTAAAAAAGTAAATTATAAACAAATTCAACAGGACGATCTTCTTCATTTCAAATAATTTAATTAATATTTCGTAACCCAGAAATGTGTCATTTATTTTGCTCAGTGCTTACTTGGCAAGGGTTCGGTGCGTGGGGGCATTTTTGCGAGTTGGAGCAGCTAGCCAGCGTTCGCCTAGGAGCTTGGAGCTCCTAGCTCCCAGCTCCTAGCTCTCAGCAAAGCTCTGACTTTTAATCTCATTTGTGCGAACGAGTGTGTGTGTGTGTGTGTGACCCTGTGCTTGTCCATGTGGGGGCGGTATGTGTGCATGTATATGAGTGTGTCTTTCGCTTGTGTCATTCAGTTGCGCGACCCCGCCTCGGATGGCATCCTCTCATAAGTCTTGACACGACGTGTCAGTGGAGAGCACCCCTTCAGAGTCCCAAGTCTGGGCAATTGCGATTCCGATTGAGTTCATGTCCGCCGTAGGAAAAGGTGGGCAAAAAAAAAAAAGGAAGCAAAGGAGGGGGTGTTGTATTTTCCCGGGGGGGTGGACAGCGGACATCCAACACCGCCCATTTGACACATGCAAATGTTTGTAATCGAATTGTTGACGAAGCCATCGTAGGTGTCCGTTATTGTCCGTGGTTCGTTGTCTGCTCTCCACTGTCCGTTGTCCGTTGTCTCTTGTCCGTTGTTCTTGAAGCTCATTGCTCTCCGTTGTCTGTTGTATCGAGTGTTTGTGCAATATTATTAACCTTAATTAGCTATTAATAGGTCTTGTGGCCCAAAGAGGGCAGGTGAGTTGAGGTCCAAGGGAAAGGGTATAGCGAGGGTATAAAGGAAATTAAGGCGCATATGAGGAATGCCAATTTGCATAAATAAATAAGGGAGTAAAAAAAATATTATAAAATAGATAAATAGATAGATAAATGGATAGATAGATAGATAGATAGATGGATAGACAGAAAGATCGACAGATAGATTGATAGATATATAAAGATAGATAGATAAATCTAAATCTATCGGATTTATCTATAATTCTCTTATCTTTTTTTTAATAAATTTCCCAAAGTTTTCGAAATTTCAAGTATCGATAGGCATCAATATTTTATCGATAATCAATTATGTAGCTTAGAATGCGATACAAAGTTATATCCTATGAATGTTAAAGGGTATTGCCCTCGCCCAGTTAAGATTTTGGAACACCAAACATCTGGTTTCCCGTTACCTTGCCTCATTTACCGGCAGCTCGTGTGGCACTTCACACATCTGAAGGGGGGAAAACTTCTTCGCTTAATGGGCCTCCGTACTGAAAATCTTGAGGGAGGGGAGGCGGCTTTAATTGCCCCGCCAGCAGATCGATAAACAATAAACTAAAGTGCACTCGAATTGCAGAAAACCACGTGAGAAGTGCCTGCAACGTGCAACGTGGAGCTTGCAACTTGCCACCAACCAACTGAACACTTCCAAAGCAAACTTCCAGCGATGGATTTCAATTGGCAGCCAGCGACTGTCGACTGGCGACTGGCGAATTCGAATTCAACTTCGACCGCAAATCGCAATTCACAAATCTGCAAAACTTTCCCCTGATTGCGATTCAGATCAAGAAATAGCAATGCCAAAACAGAGGTATATAGAGTTGGAAATTATTTTTTGGACCGAATCGATTTTTCTAAAGCAAATAAATATTTAATAAATATATAATTCAGAAATTCTAATGGCCTAGAATTTAATTATTGATTTAATCGCTTTTTTTACTTTTATTTATTACATACCCCTTAAAAAAAAAATTAAATAAAAGTGTCATAATTGCGGAATCTGAATCTTCGGCGAATGAAGGCCAGCAGCGACTGTGAAATGCAATATTTGTCGTCTGCCAATTGTTGTTTTTTTTCACAACACGGCTTTTGTTGCTAACTTGGCCCTGGCCTTTAACCAGAGACAGTGAAAACAGCAACAGAAGGAAAAACAAAACACTCACAATAACTGAATTTATTTGGGAATTTAAATCTATGAAAAATCATACATTTCGATTTATTTATAAGGTTATATCTAAGCTATAAATTGACCATTAAATAATTAGCAATATAATGCAAATTCTGACATATTCCCTTATGTCAGAATCTCACAACTCTAATTGCTGTGAATTCTTTTTGCGAGAAATATATAGAGAGAGAAATATATATACATATATCATTATTGTGATTATATTTTGGCCTTCTTCGCTGGCTGTTTTGCGGCTTTAATCGCTTCACTTTTGATGTTTTCTGTTGCTTTGTGAGCAAAAACCCGTTTCTGCGAGTAGAAGATTTCGCTGAAAATCACTTTATCTGCGAGACAAACCCACACACATACAGGTGTGTGTGCACAGGTGTATATGCTGTGCTGTGAGCAAATTGTTTTCAGTTGCCTCCGTCTTTTATCTACGAATCATGTGCACACACAACTTATGTAACCGCACAATCGAGTATCGTATTTCCCATCGCCGTCAATGGCGAATCCGAGCCAAAAACAATGGACTTGGACTTGGACTTGGAATCGGAACGAAAGGAATAGCCTGAATATATTGGGAGTAGCCAGGCAAGGATTAGGTTTTGAAAGAGAGCAACAAGGTGCCTTTGGGACACTAGAAATCACCCAATAATAATTAAAAAGTTTGACTAAGTAATATTCTTGTATTATTATTGAGTAAAGAATTAATAGGAACTTTTAATTAACTCAATAATCAATTAAATGAAATATTTAAGAATTAAAGAAGTATTAATTAAATGTGTGAAATTAAATAGAATATAATAGTAGAGGATCCAGAGACCTTGGACGAAGACATCTTGTCTTAAGCTTAGTAATTATAGAATTTAATGCAAATAAATTGATAATAAACAGTCTCAAAATATATTTAAATCCAAATCGGATTATTAATTATTATAATTTATACAATTTAAAATAAAGTAATCTAAAAGAAACCATATTTCGAATCCCATTTCCTGCCTGCGTGTGTAAGTGTGTGTGGTAAATAAAAGGCATGCATATCAATTTGTGTCAAAGCTGATTTGATAGCCAATCGGGAGTTGAATGGAATGAATGAATGCGAGCACCTTTACCCAAGCCTTAACAAATTACTCATACGCCCCATGGGCCTCAGCTACTTTATCGCTTATCGCACAGACCTTTTGTTGTTCTGTTCTTTTTTTACTTTTTATTTTTTTTTTTTTTTTTGATCTCTGAGTAAACATGAATATTGTTTAATTGAGATTCTTGGCCAAAAGCGGCAGCTGATTACGTCTGATGGACGGTCGCATTGTTTACCCTTTTTAGCTGGTGTTTACAAGCCAGGCTAACAATTAAAATTGAAAGCCGAAAGCAGGGGTATTCATTATTAATTATTTTGTTTTTATCTAATAAAAGTTCAAAGGCTTCTTAATTAATTAAGTACGAATTAGAAATGAATTTTAACTTGGAAAAATTTTTTTTTTTTATTATTTGTTAATTGTAGAAAAACATATTGTTTCCACCCCTTAAATTTGCATTTTATTTAGAATACAAACTTAATTTTAACAATAATATTTTTTGTTCTTCAAGATAATTACAACTTTAATTATAAAGGAATATTTTATAATTCATTATAAGTAAAGCAAATATTCAAATAAATTGAACCGTATTTTAGCTGAGATTTAATGGAGACAAAACGTGTTGGAAAATTAAATTTATGACTGATTTAATTTGCAATATAGCCAGTTGGCAGTGCAATTAAAACTGTAGTATAACTTTAAGTGGTATTGCCAACGGAATTCACTTGAGGCTATGCGCACACTTGACATGCGATGAGCTGACGACAATCATCATCTCAGGGTCAACTTTTGCAATATTTGTCGTTGTCGTATTTGTTGTACATTTGTCTCTGTACATAGTACATGTATCTGTAGAATTTGTCGTATTGGACAGATGTGCATTGTCTCACGTTTGTTTGCTTATTAGCGCGCTTGATTGCTGGCTGTTCTTTTTGCGACGACTACTAGTACTTCAAATTGCACTTCGCTCCGAAAAACCGCCCAGAATCTCTACACTATTTCTTTTTTGTTAACTTTCTTAGTTAGTATCTTAGTTAGTTGCATGTCTCGTTTCGCTTCGAGGGGCAACAAGTGCGATCTTTCCGAGATTTGGAACAGATTCAAAGTGAAATTAATATCATGGAAGCTGGTTTTTGGCAAAAGAAATTGGTGGAAAAATATTCAGATTGTTGTTGCAAGCAAAAGATATAGTTTCTTCATTTTAATAACAAAGTAAATACATTTTTTTTTAATAAGAAATACATCAATAATTAGAATTATATTTATAGATATTTAAAACCAAGAAAATGCAATGAAAGAATACAAAATAAGTCTTAAAAATTAACAGCAGAAAATTAGACAGTGGAAAATTTCATTAGATATTTAAATATTTGAATAAATAAATTAATATTTACATAATTCAAGAAGTCTTTAAAAAGTAACCCTATGTTTTGATTAATTATTTTTTGATTATTCTTAAACAATTTATAAAAATCATAAAAATCCCCTTGAATTCTCTTTGGTTTTTTGTAGTCCTCGTAGATTTCCTTCTGCATCTTGTAGAATTTTCTATAAATTCGTAGCAGAAGAATGCGTGCGTATAATTTATTTCGAATAAATTGGCATTGAAAACTATCTGCGCATATCCAATTGGAAAATGAGAAGAGACTAGCGGTAAATCGCTGCGGCAACTGAAGAATCGACAACGGCACCCAACAAATCATCAAGAAAGGGAGAAGAGAAGCTCTTTCTATTTCTTCTCCACAGAAGAATGCCCTTCGAGTTATGTAGAAGGAATGACATAAGAGGGGTGTCGGGGGGACCAAGATGTAACGGTAAGAAGCACAACAAGAAAATGTGTTCAGGTGGAAACACAAAACAGAAAACAAAAACAAAAGCACACAGAAGATAAACGCAACAAGACAAAAGAGAAGAAAAGAACGTCAACAAATGCAGCTGCGAAGCAACCGATAAAGAAGAAAAAGCAAAAAACGAAAAACGAAAAAGATCCATAAGAAGAATTCACAGAACAATAACTTATAAAGGGGCTTATGTTGTGCAAGTGGGCGTGGCACTTGAAAGCATTGCAAAATACCAAAAAAAATTTATGGAATTCCAAAAAAACAGCACCAAAAAATAAAGCTCTTTAGGAATTTAAAGGTCATAAACAGAGGTATGTAAATATTTATAAAAGTTAAATAAAAACTTCAAGAGTATAATTTAAACATAAAATAATATTCATGAATAAATTAAACTCAGATCCTTAAAGTTTGTTCTGTCAATTTCAGTGAGCAAAATATTGCTAGTGGGGTGGGGGGGTTACTTTGAAATAAATCCAAGCATTGTTCAGCTGTCGGTACCTGAATCAATTAGTGTGTCTATTAAACTCGTTAGAACAGCTTAATGAATACCCATGGACAGTCGTCCGCACACCCACATCATTCATCCATCGGTTGCCAGCTGGATTCCGTGGGGCACCTCAGGCATTTGCCAGCGAGTCGAATAATCGAATAATCGCAATCCAATGGCAACGCATTAGATGAACCACTGAGCCTCTGCATTCCAGTGGCCACTGAGGTTGACCTGCGACATGCATCTGCAACCCGCGCCAATGCGATATCTATGCCATGCATCCCAAATCCCCTGCTCACATCCTTGCAGATTTTACACTTGGAAAATGATTATAGATAACACAGTATTCTGTGAACATATTAAATATTTTTTTAAAGTAACTTTTCACCAAAGTTTGTGCTTTAACAGAATATGCAACTTCTATTCATTTCTTATAATTCCCAAGTTAGTTTTTGAGGGTATATATTTAATACCTATGTATATTTTTTCACAGTGCACAGAGCATCTCAATGCAATTCCATGGCCAAGTTGGAAAACAATTTCGGCCATCTCTCTTTCTTTCTGACTCTCCCCCTCTCGCCTGCACGCCCAAGGCAATGACTTTTACACATCGCAGCATATGGCCATCTCATACCTTCCCAGAGCCCCCCTTTTCCGCTTCTGGCTCCCCTTTTCCCGTTTTCAACGGCGCATCTGAACGCGCTCAATTGTATCGTCATTGACGTCGACTTCGACTTCGACTTCAACTTCGAAGCCGCTGTCGCAGTCGCAGTCGCAGTCGCAGTCAGCGTTGCCGCCTGGCAGCGTGTAAAATTTAAAGACTTACTCACACAATTGACTCAGCCACAGTACACAAAAAAAAAAATACATATATATGTATATTATATATAATCACTATTTTTCTGGGAAAAATCACCTGACGCGAAAGTCAAACAAAAAATTAATAGCCCTTTCAATGTATTTAATCAATTTTAATGGAAATGTGCTACTGGTTAAATTGAAAATAACATTCTGATATTCTGAAAACATCAATTGTTAAAGTTTCATAAATGCTTTATGTATTCTTCGAGTGCAATATTGTCTAGGAATAAGTTTTATAGATTTAGTAAAACTTTAAAATATAGCTTGACATTAATTTATATAAGATTTGTTTTTTTTTGATTCACTGCTTAAAATAATTTTAATATTTATTATTTCCAAGGAAATTGAATAAAATGACTATCAATATTATGATAGAAAACACAAAACCAAGCACCAGCTTTGCATATACAGCTGTTTCCGCCATATAGCCAGTGTTGTCATCAATACAATATTTCCTGCAAGCCGGTAATTTCTCTCAGTGATTGGAGCCATGAAACTTGCGTTACCGGATTTCGGATGCTGTTTTGTTAGCCCGTCTTTTTTTTTCTCTCTCTCGCGCCAGCAGCCTCTCTTCCTCTCTCAGTAAGCATTGAAGATTTTAGATTCGGCTATAGCTTTTAAGGTTTTATGTTAGTTTCTAGCTTCGCACCTTCAGCTCTCTGGCTCTCCTCCGGCTCCTTGGCTCTCTGGCTCTCCTCCTTCCCGCGTGGCAACTCCCCATTGATTTGGCTTCGAAACAACAAATTCATGGCTTTGGAATTTCGGTGTTACTTTTGGTTAGCAAACTGGAAATTCTTTGGGGGTCTGTTGTTGGAGTTGACCCAAAAATAAAAGCGGTTTCAAGAGGGGCGGGAGAGACTGCAGTCTGCAGGCCAACACTGATTATGCTGCCGCCTTATCA
>JAEIIJ010007115.1:0-13444 GCA_018904815.1 Drosophila ogumai
GTCGTAATAACCGGACGGACGCTATAAGCGGAGTCGTTATAGCCGGATTCTACTGTAGTAAATAAAGTAATTTAAGGAATTTTGGTAAAAATAAAATAATTGAAGAGCGAAATGTTTAAAGCTATATCAAATAAATATATGAATGTGTGAAAGATCTTTGTTTGAAATACAAAATGTTCAATGTTTGAATGCTTGCTTAATAAATTTGGCTCTTTTAAATGTTAAATTAATTTAAATTTAAGATAATTAAAACTATAAAAAAGGTCCTACATTCTAATAACGATGGTATTTTCATTAGTTTTTATTATCTGATTGTTTTTAATTACTTTTAAACTTTAGCTTTAACTTTACAGTAAATACTAATCATAGCCCACTCTAAAACTAAACAAAAATTTGTGGCATTTACTTGTAGCCATGCGAATAGTAATTAAGTTGAGCAAACACAATAAAAAGCCAACTTATCTTTTACAATAAATGGCTAAAAGACACTGCTAGCAGTAGGAACAACTAAAGTATTCATTGAAATGTTTACTACTTAAATTGAGGTTCACTATTAATATTTTAAGCTAATATCAGTTATATTCTAAATAAGATTTCAATACTTTAGATTTTATAGTTATTATTTTAAGAGCAAAGAAAATAAATAAATAAAACCCCGACAACAAAATAAAATTCTAAGAAAGTTCAGTTCTGCCTTTATTTGTAACTATTTTGTATGGCTAACAGATTAATCAGTTCCAATTACCTCCCACCTAAGATCAAGGTTTCTTGCTAATAAATTTGTAACCATTTGATAAGCATTTAAGATATATTTTTTCGCGTGTACGCCTTAAACGGTAGCGCTTCGAGGCAAAAAACATGAGATCGCAGATACGACGGGCGAGTTCTTTGTACGTCTGTCAGTTATGGAACGCCCACAATGCACGACCCAGCGGAGCTGCGGCAACATAATGCCCATCATCAGCTCCATCATGACGATGATCGTAAAGATTGGAACTGGGCACGGAGATGGGGACTTGTGTAGGGGCTCTAGGAGGTCGGACAATTTGTTCAATTGCAGCAGCCTGTTGGGCGTCGCAAGCGCGAATCTGTCTGCATCTTAAGTGCCTTTTCCACTGCGACACAGTGACCTCGTGCCTGGGTTTTTCCCGAGTCCCAAGTACCGGGTAACGAGTCCCGTTTTCCCCTTGTAGTTTTCCGTTCTCTTTTCGCGCTCCATGACTGATTATGCCTCACGTTTCGGCTTATCTATGACGGAGTCTGGAAAATTTGTCATTGGCCAAACAATGGGCTCCCACTTTTTGGATGGCCGAACGCTGGCCTGGTCTGTCTTGTTATTATTTTCCTGGAAGCCGGCCATTCAGCTGCAAATATTTGCATAACTCATTAGGAGAGATGTTCGAGATATGGTCTTATGAATGGATCTGCAGGAGGGGTGGAGGGTTCGGATGCTAAGCAGTTTGCAGTTTGTCGCGATCGCATAAGGCGAAAATATTTTAATTAGTTTTCGGGGTGTGGCGGCACAGAGACAGTTCCCCAAACGGTAGCTAATTTCGCTAAGCAGCTATGGCCTTTTGTGCTCAGCATCATGGAAAGATTGTGTAAATTAGTTAAGAAAAGTGGAGGCGGCTTGGGGGAAATATAAACATACAAAGGGGAATTGTTATTGGGTGATGACAATTATTATTGGGTAATACTATTATTTTTTAGATTTTTTTAAAACTATATTGCTATTTTTAAACTATTAAGATAATGGGAAATTATAGCCATGATTGTCAAGGGATGATTAATAAGGCTGTTCATAAATACATTTTATGTAAATTTATAATCCATTTCTAAATTGATTAAATAATAACGTTGGCTACCCTAAAAGCCTATATAATTAATCGATAACAAATATGTCCTTTCCTACAACTTTCCAACTCTTTTTCACAAACGTTTTTCAGTACTGTTTTTCCTTGACATATTTCCTTTTTAGCTCGGCGTAGTTTTTGCTTTCCTCCTAATTTTTTTATTTTCAAAATGAATTGCTACGACGAAGCCTTGTATAAAGTGGTAGACCAGATGCTGACGGCCAAGGACTGCGGGTTGGAGGACGGATTCATGCGTCACTCGCTGGTGGAACTGTTGCGGAACAGTGAGTAACCCCCTCCACCTTACCTATTCGATAGCCAAGGAAATGATTAAACTTTCGTTTTTCCCTTGAGACATCCGTGAGATTGGCACTCGCACCAGCAATGCTTCCAATCACGCCGGCCGCCCAGTGCCCAGCTTCTTTGATCTGGAGCGCACCTTTGGCCAGATGGGCATCGCCGTGGCTGACCTCAGGGCCATGGTTCGTAGTCAGGGAGGCATCCAGCCTGTCCGGTGTCCAGAGCCGGAGACACGCGACGAAGACTTCCACAAGGGACCAGAGCCGATGCTGGGCGAGACCAGCACCCGTGAGCTGGCCGGATGCTCCCATATCCCTGACACATTCCCGCCCTTCCCCGCGGCGCACAGCTACAAGAGCACGCAGATTAAGAAGAGTACGGAGAAGAGCTACGAGGCGGTGCGCCAGTGCCATGCTAAGAACCAGTTGAACGCCCAGCGGGCCCTAAATGCATTTTACCTGGGCTGCGAGCCGAGTCTCTCGCTGACCGGCAGCGACACGACGGAAGACATCTTCAAGGTGCTGGTTATAGATCCTCGCGAGAAAGTTGCCTGTGTGGAGGCTCTAATGCCACGCAGCGAGATCTTCGAAAAGGATATATACGAGGACAAGGATGAGATTACTCATGCAGGTACTTATAGATTATCCTAAATACTGTCAAATTTCTGATTTTAAAACTAAGATTGGTTAAGTTTTAAGTATAGATTTTCTTTAAATTATATTTTTCACAAGGAAATAGTTCAAAATATAATTTAAAATCAATCTTAAAACCTTTTTTGCTGCAAAATATGTTTAAAATTCTGTCAAGCACTGTACCTGAGTATCCCGAGTTGATTTAATTATGCAGCCATCATCATCTTCACCTCGTCATAACAACATTTAACCCCAACAGCCCTCAACTCCGCCTTCCTGATGGAGCCGAAGCTGGAGAGTTCACACCAATACAACGGAGGCGAAGACGTGGAAATGAACGAGATGCGCAACGATGTGGAGCTGCACTCCACGTCCGAGGAGGATGAGATTAACTGGTCAGCGTCCGACTGAAAATGAATTAAGCTGCTGCACACGAAATGCTTCCATTACACAGACACAGTCCACGAAAAAGTGTGAGAAAAATAAATTCATTTCAATTACATTTCATTAAGGGATGCCACACGTTGCCCGGGAGAAGGACGAATGATGCACGGGGCAGAGTTCATCGGAGCAGATGCTGCCGCCTGCCTGCCTGCCTGGCTGGATGCTTCGCTGGCTCCTGCTGGTGCCGCCACCTCTGCTGAACGATTCCAAAGTATTAAATAACTTTGTAATTTAATTAACTTTGACGTCGTCGGCGCCGCCGCTTAACTTTGATTAACGTTTGCAATTTTTCAACAACTTTCGCCCCGAACTTCTTCTCGGCAGCGACACTCCTGAGTGGCAGTCGTCCGTAGGAGCCAAAGGATTGCGACTGTGATTTCTTCCTCCGGCTCGGATTACAAGGGATTTGCAGAGTCTGTACCCCAATCTTCCGCTCGAATATCCCAGGGTATTTGAAATTGTAGCTGCCAAGCAGCCGAGCGAGGAAGGGGGAACTTGTGACGGGTTACGGGGAATATCGAATGCAATTAGAGCTGCTTTGGTAGGAGGAAGCAATCTGTTCAGATGACTAGCTAATAATCCCAGGGAACGGACATAATCGTTATCTTTAGATAGAACAAAAAATTAATCAAGGACAGGGAGGGGGTTTTGGGTAGCAATCAAAGTTTGAGCTTCCTTTAAGGCTTCGCATTTTTAGCTTGTAATTATTAATAGAGAAGTAATTAACCATACAGCTAGATAGAGCTTAAACAGCTTTTTGTGTGTTTAATAAATTAAATAAATTTCGCTCATTTGTATTTGATTATTATTGTTATAGTTAGGCCATAAAAACAGTGGACATAAATAATGTATCTATTAAATTTTACGAGTTTATTTTTTGTGTTAAACATTGAATATAAAAGAAATAAAGAGAATGGAATAATTATGTATGTAATTATTTTTTTATAACATCTGCAGTCTTCTGTTGAATGGTAAATAAACACATAAAAATTAATAAATAATAAATACAATTTTATATCAAATCATTTGTACAGTTGCTGGACTTTTAACGAAAGCAGTAATCCTTGTTTTTTTTCGCTATAAAAATAAGAATTAAAATTAACTCAATTAAGAGTTTGTAACTATTTTCTGTTTTTTTTTTTTATTGAACATAACTAAATGAGATTTATGCTCTAATAAAAAAGCACATGTTCTCTGATAAAACCAAATGACAATAATCGTTACAAAGAAATTCTGTTCAACAACAAAATACTGCAGAAATAATTCAAATCTCTCCTTTTTCGGTCTAAAGAATTTGCCTGTTGAATTTGGCTAATCAAATTGGTTCAATAAATAAATCTAATGACCTGGAAACATGACGCATTTGTTCCAAATTCTCGAAATGCCGGCCCTTTTCTGCCCATCACTTTGGCTCATCATTTAGTCATCAGCTTTGAATTGGTTTCAACATTTTCCGCCGCTGATGATTTTATTCGGCATCAGAATTTTACACACAATTTGACTTTGATATTGTGCCAGGGTCGGTGGGCCAGAGGGGTTTATTCTGGCGGGCGGGTGGCCAGGGGGCCAAAGATCAGACGGCTGGCAAGCGCCGGCTGCCTGCAGGCCGCTTCACTTGCCAAATTTTTCGACTTGGCTGCCGGTTACTGTGCCATTAAAATGCATAAACATAAACAACGGCGGAGAACAAATTTGTAAAAGGCCAATAAAAACGAAATTACATTTATGTGGGAAACATGGCCAAACGAGAAATGTGCAATAACAAAAAGGAAAAACAACAAATACAGGGCATATTTGGTTAAGTAAATGCATTTGTACACTCTAAAAAGTGAAGAAATTTATAAAATTAACTGAATTATTTAAATTATTTTAGCATTCAATAAAAGATTTAAGTTTCTAGCTATTTAAATATGTAAAAATTATATTTTTATTGATTTTTAAAATATTAATTGCTTCAGTTATTGTGTAAATAATAACAAAAATATTATTTATATTCCATATATTCTAAACATTTTCAAAAAATCTTGTAATTCCTTATCGAGTGCCCACTGTACAGGCAGAGAAAAGGAAGCCACGCGAAGAAAGGCCAACAAATGTTTAACAAAAATGTGTTAGACAGTCTGTAGTTTTTGTTGTTGTTTTTATTGTTGCTGTGCCCAATTGCGTTTGTCATTTTAACCCAGTTAACCCATGTTGGCCAATGTGCAACTATCTATGCACAAACACACGCACACACTTTTTGTTTTTGTTTCCATTGGCCACAAAATTGCTTTGGCATCTTTGTTTATTTTGCGGTCAACAGATAAAATTCAATTCAACATGAAAACGACAATGAAAATTATGGCAGCTCAGATTATTATTTTGATATTCCATATTTTGTATTTTATGTTTTCTTTATGCTTAGTTATGGTTTATAACTTAATAAATAAATTGGGGATACGCGTGGTTATTTCCGTGTTAACCTTGTTGGATGCTACATTTTTTTATGATATAAAATAAATCAGTAAAAAAAGAAATAACAATAAATTAAATTCAATTAAATAAAAAATAACTTTTCCTCCTTTAATTCTATCAAAAGTAAATAATAAATTATTATTTCCCCATTAAATACGTAGTAAGAACCTAATATATACCCTTAATTTTTTGCATGTAAGGTTACATGTAAGGGTGTAAGCCTAGCTGACCTCAGGCCATATAGTTTTTGATTTATTTATTCTAGTTGATAAAAATGCGGCTGGTGCAAAAAAAAAAAAAAGAGCGAGACCCAGGCGGATATCCTAACGAACGGCGGGGCGCAGAAGGTCGAACGGCAGCGGTAAAAAAGTCGAGTTCTGTCATAAAGTTCACATTTTCATTTCCGTTCACGGACCTTCGACCGCATATGTGTGCCTGTGTGTGAGCTTCGGGATGAGTGTGAGTGTGTTTCGGCCATGTTATCTTGTTTACTTGCAAAGAGAAGCCCCTCGACGCACAACCACAACAACAAGGACCAACAACACGGCCATAACAACAAAGGCCAATTTTTCATAAATCTTTTTTGCAGCTCTCACCCCGCTTTGGCCCGCCCCTTGGCCGCATGAATTTTTACAGCTGCATTTAACCTTTTTCTCTTGACATTCGGTTTAAATTTTATGCCCGTGTGTGCCATAAAAAAGTTCCTTACGAGCGTGTTGCTCATCCGCCGCGTTGGCTGCGCGTCGCTCATACGCCTCGTTGTCTGATCCGAGCCATACAAATTGCTACCTCGTTATAATTATGATGTTTTTACGCCTAACAAGAAGTGGTTCGGGTAACACTCTTAAGCAAATCAATTCAAGTTCACGCTTCTTATTTATTTACGTGTTTTTTTTCCTGTCCGCCCTTCCTTACATTTTCTTTTTTTTTTTGTGTTGTTTGCGTTGGCGCGTGTGTGAAATTTTACTTTCCATTGCCTTTTTCCCAGCCTCACTTTCTTTGGCGTTGCGGTTTCAGTCATTTCTTCGACTTGGCCCGGCTTTATTTGATTTTTATTATCAAGCGGCTGCCTTAAAAAAAAAAAAAAAAAACAAAAAAAAAGGGAAGGAAAACGCAAAACAAGAGGAAAAGCAAGCTGGTTTTTTTTTTGCACGTGTTTTTCCTCGCCCTTGTTGGGCATCTTTTCTTCTTTTGCGGCTCGTGTTATTTATGCTGTCTGCCTTTTGACACACACATACTCTCTTCTCTCCGGGATATGGAGTCGAGGAAAATAAAGAAAAAGTGCCAGTAAATCGCTCTTGGTTCGTGTTTAGCATGAGAATGCTGCACGGCCTCGTTTGGGAATTACAAATTTTTTGGGGGCCCCCAAAGCAACTGGAGCCACATCATCCACCGTTTGGGACATTCCCGAAAACTTTTAGGATGGAATATATGTGTATGAATTGAGGAGAAAGCAAGGAAATATTAATATTCAGGCACTAATAATATCTGTTTATTTTAAATTTTAGGTTTCATGGTTAAGAAGTTGACTTTTATGGCTAAATATATACTCATCTAGTAATAATAGTACTTTAAAATACATAAAACATAGCTTTAAAAATAATATTTTTATGAGCTCTTTTATCAGCTATTTTATTGTTATCCACATATTTTTATGATAATAAAACAGCAATAGATCGACCATATTTTGTATTCTAGAGAAATTCTTTGAAAACCTCATCTTGTATGTATCTTTGAGGAAACATATTCATAATTTAGCTTTGTAAAAATGTATTCTGTTAAAAGTAGCTCTATTTCACTGAAAATTAATTAATAAACCAGACCGTACAACTTCGTAGGGTCAAAAGTTACTTTATTCCACTGAAAATCTTCTCAACATTTTGCAAAGTACCTAGTTAATATCCCAAGAAAGGTAAACTTTACTCGTATCTTGGTAAGCTAAGAAGTTCCGGAGTCAAATAGCTTCTACTGTGCCTAGTTACCGCCTCCTGCCCCCCATTCACCTTTTATTCCGTCCGAATTCCCAGAGAACGACTTTTCCGAGAAGTAGTTTTTCGCCAAACAGCAGCCGAAACTGGCCTGCTGCTGCTGCGCGGGTGGACGGGACCCACACATCCCTTTTGGCTCATTTGTACGTGTTGTTAGCACGTTCTGTTGCTTTATGGCCGCTTTATTATGTTGCCGGGGAACTCACTTCCTTTTCGGCCAGATAGAGGAGGATTTCGCCCATGTGCGTTGCTGCGACGTTTGTTACTCGATATTATGGCGGCTATATAAAGACAAGTGTATACACCATTATATTTTTAGCATCGCCCTACGTGCGTAACGTGTTAAAAATAAAGCACAATTCCCTGCCACATTGCGTATACGCCGCATTGGCTTCGCCGGGGCCGGAGCTCTTCTATTACCAATGCGGGGCCCAGCCCCGCCCTCAGTTGGCTTAATTAAATTGATTGAATTTGATTGCCGGCAGTGGCAGTGGCCATATGATGGCACCCATGGCCTGACCCCAGAACGACAGTTTATCATCCTCTGGCAATTTTTGGTCTCGGGCCTTTGGCAACTTGGCAGCCTTTGCAAAGAGGATGCAATTACAGCTTCCCTCGCTCCACCTGACGAATGATTTCCCAGCTCTCTCTCTATCTATTTCCCCCTGACAACACTCAATTATGCAAATGTTTAGCACACTCCGGCCGATGCAAAGGCAGCAATTTTGGCGAAAATGCATTTCGAATCGAATTAATAAACCTGCCGGAGAGAAGAGCTGGAAAACTCCATCGTCGTGGCAGCAAATGAAAATGTTCTCTGAATACCTAATGTGTTTATAATGCCAGAAACGTGCCAGCGTGAAGATATTTTAGCATGTCAAAGTAGCTGCTGCAGCTATGTATCTTTGTATCTATGCTATAAAGCATATAGATACATCTTCCGTCAGGAGCCTGTCTCATTAGCTTGTCTCGCCGATTTGTGCATTCTAAGCAGCTCCTCCGCTCCTCCACACAGCACACTGGGCGGCCGTTGGCAAAAGTCTGGAACTTTTCAACCGCAAAAGCAGTCGATTTGCAACTTTCGGGAAACCATTTAGCGGAAGTTGCAAAGAAAATTTTGGTGAAAGCATAAAATAGTTATGAATTCTAAAAGTGGGCGTAAACAAAAGTCAAAGGCAAGGCGTTTCGCTTGGCAAATGTATAGAAAAGTTATCCATTATCTTTGTGAGTCATAAATGGTTTCTAAATTTTATGGGAATAATTTAAAAGCTACACAGAAAATGGAGTAAAAAATAAAATTATCTGGTATCCTGAAATAGTGTTAGAAATAAACTATTTTGTGAATAAGAAAAGTAATTGAAGACTTAATTCTTTAGAAAATAGTCATTTAAAGGCTTGAATCTAATTTTTTGATTAGTTGATAAAGTTATTATAAATATTTTCATGCTTCAAGAAATTTCTATAACTTAACAAAAATAAAATATAATTTAAAAAAATATATATAAATTTCTTAACAATTAAATTCCCTTTTTAGCAAATCACAGAAACCACTGTACTCCCATGACACTGATAGTCAGCTCATTTGCTTGGCCCCAGCGGGGGGTTTTCATTTCATAATCATAACAAAGTCGGGTGGCAGGCTGTCTGGAACAATGTCGGGGCAGCCAAACAATGGAATAATGACCACCATATAGACCAGACAGCCATGAAAATCTGTGGAGATGCCTGGGCAAGGGCAGGCAGCGCAGGCGCAGCGCATTTCTCGAGTTTCCCGCTTTAAGGCCTCGGACCGTTGTGCTCCACTTCAGGTGGCAAGCTAAATTTCCGCAATCTTTCAAATCGCATTTTTATTGTGTTTAAAGTAGGGAGGAGAGTGAGGAGGAAGAGAGAGCCAGCCACAAATCATTGCGAAATATCTTTAGCAGAAATGTCCCAGGGGCAGGTAATCCACAGGTGAGCATGGCGAGTATATAAGTAGGGGGTTTTAATTGGGAAGTAGCTTTTAAGGAATTTTTGTATTAATATATTAAGATATAGAAAGTACATTTTGGTAAGTTAAATTGCAAATTTAAAAAAAATATATTTATTATCAAAGGGTTTTTAATATTATTTGTATATTATTTTGATAGAAAATAAATAATAAGAGGAAATCTTAGATTATTAATGGTAAAGAATTTAATAAAAAATTCTTTGTATGCTTTTACAAATTTTTGAAGTACGAAACCTAGTAAAAAATGAAATTCATTTTAAATAAATATATTCTAATACAATTAATAAATTTTATTTATAATATTAGGTTTTAATAAGGTTTTTCAAAACCTGTTTACTGGTATACGAATCTTTGAAATATTTAATTAATATATTATTTGCTTTTGTTTTTATATCTTAAAAATTCTTAAAAATATTTCTAATCAAAAAAGAGGGCACAACAACTCATCAACAATAGTTCCAACTTCAAATCTTTCTCAATTTTAAGAGACTTATGAGCCCCCCTTGGAAATAGGCCTCTGTGTTTGGCGATCTGTGTCTCTAATGGGCTCGATGCTATCTCGAATGTTTATCTCAGACGATGCTCCGCTCCGCCGGCGGTGTGTAGCTCTTCGCTCCCTCTGCCGCATGCCTCTCTAATCAATTTCAAATGATTTTCGGGGAGTTCGTGCCGGTCGCATTCACTCGCTCCTCTTATCAGCGTTTGGCAATCTTCCTTTGAAATATTTTTCCATATGGCTGCCGCTTCATCTCGACGAGATTAGGCCAGCCAGCAACAACAATAATAATAACGAGAAGTAAAGAAGAAAAAATAAAAATAAAATAAGGCGGCCTGTCAGCGCGCTAAAATGTGGCCAGCAACATGTTGACAAACTTTCACGCTGAGCGGCGGCGCCAGCAACATGTGGCCGCTGCCGAGTCCATAAAACGTTTATTGCTGCAGGTCATGAAGCAGCCCATAAATATGAAATATTGGAAAATATTTACACACAACACACACACAGACAGACAGACAGCCGCCCGCCCCAAGTGGAAAATGCATTTGGCTCTAGCGCAAAAATTTTCATTTCTATAATGGGCCAGCGCTGGGGACGCGGCACAAGTCGTTGCAGTTCAGTAGCGAAGCGATCCCATGATTATCGAGTGTCTTGTCTGTCTTGTGGGTTGAGAAGTTCCGCGTTTTATTCTCTTTTTTTCCTTGTGTGTTGCTACTTCAAGTGTGGAGTGTGCAGCGGAAAAACTTGTTGGTTTTTAAGCACTTTTGTGACCTCTTGTCTTAGATTTTAGCTAATGGAAATATTTAGTATATATTTTTATGTATGGAAAGGAAATATTTGTGAAAAATAAGTAATTGTTTTTTAAAACTAATTAAGCTGGTCATAATAAAAACTACATGTTATTGTGGAAATTTAGAGACCTTATGGAATAACTTCATACTAATAAGACAATATGGAATAGGTATTAAAGAGTTACTTGACTTTTCTAAGAAAATTATAGGGTTTTATCTTATTTAGATAGAAAATAGTATTGATTTTAGTAAAATATATTACAGAAAACTGTATGAAATGATTTATATACTACATTTTTATTGTGAAATTCTTAGGTTAAATTGAGAGAAAAAATATTTACTTATCAGTTAAAAATCAGAATACTTCGAGGTAAGCAGTGTCACAACTTCTATAGTACTTGAAACCTATTTAAACACATTATATATATTTATGGAATTACTTACAATATTTATTGTAATATTCAAAATATTATATATTTGTTTATGTGTATAAAATAAGTAACAGTTCTTTGTTTTCTAACTTTTGCCACAATGCAATGGAGACAATTTTTGTGTGTCACTCAGTACAATTCCCCAAGTCCCCCGGACAGTTGACTGCACTATTTCCTCCCTTCAAAAAAATAAAATAAAAAATACACCACCCTCAACCCCTTGGAAAAGCACCTCCCCCCAAGCTGTCACTTGCCACACATGAGATGGCACGTTTACGAATTTGAATTCAATTTGCGGTGCACTCCGAGGGGACTTTGCCTGCGGCCAGCACGACAGCTGAACATGGCCGACCTCCGGGGCCTCCCCTTTGACCTTTGCCAGCTTCTATTTTCGATGCGATTTCGTTGGCCTGAACTTGAAAACGTATTTGCAGGCAGGGCACTCTGCCCCTTTCCCGAAATGGATTTTATTCTTAAACATTATTTATTTAGCACTCCTCCGGCTGTCCTGGCTGTCACACAGCGGCCCAGAGTGTCCCCGGATGGGCTATATATAGGATGTATATATTTATGGCCTGGCTAATTGAGCTCGACCTTTTGTTGCGGCCGGCAGTCGTGCATTTTTCATGGCATTTCCATTTGCGCTAAGTGTGTATTCTGCAAGTTTTATGCAGATTAATTGAATCATTTTCGATCCGGCCTATTTTATTTGGTTAAGTGCATTAAAATTGCAGCGAGCCTGGTGCCTGCCTGTTGATTGCACAAAGTAAAGGAATAAATGCATATTAAACGATATATATGATATCAAATCGAATTCCGGAACAATGTCCTTAACAAGATGAATAAAAATTCCATGCACGGGCGCACGAACCGAACAAATGTCAAAGGTGGTGCGTTCTTTAAAAAAAAAAATATAAATATGAAAACGTTCCATTTGGTGTTGTCTACAAAAAACATCAATCACGCTGGCCAATTTATACGTACATATAGTATATCCCCCGCATGCTGTTGACATATTTTCCAACTTATTTGACAGCTGCTGGAATGTCACCGACAACTTATCCACTTTAATCCTCAGGTGTGGCATAATTTTCAAATAAATAGTGGCCATGATTTATAATGGAACAAACACAGTGAAATTGCTGATATTTATGGTCTATTCGTGTTTCGTTTTTAATCATCAATCATTCAGTTCCTTTAGTGTATCATCGAAGTATGCCAAAAAGCAGAATAAAACAGAAGCATCATATTTATTGTTTAACACAAATTCTGTTCGTTTCAATGCTGCAAATAAATCATTAAAGGCGAACAACATTTGATGTATCTTCAAAGTAAGAGAAACTGTGACATAACGAAGCCCCAAAATGATTGCCAGTTGCCATAAATTTTAAAATAATCTCCGGCATTCGTGGAAACGCCAGCTAAATAGCCTCGAAGACTCCCCGAGCAGAGACAATTAATTGTCAATTAGGTTCGAGGGAAGCCTGTCGCAACAAGTGTTCGCTCTGCCCTTCTATCTCTTTAAAATATATATTTATTTTTTGTTTTAGATGGAAAACCGTCTGAGTCTCGAATTGCGTTGGGGATGACTAATTTAGTGCTAAAAATAAGTGAGGAAAATTGCCAAGAAAATTGGCACGCTTCTCGTTTCACAGACGCACTGAAAGTGTTTACCCCGAAATTGAGGAAAACTACGGCGAAAAGTGAAAAGGAAAATAGTGTGAACCAATTAGCTAACTAAATTATGGCGAAAAGCCTTAAGCTTATCGGATTTATATATAAGTTGATATATATAGCATATGTTTGAGGTTTGTAGTGTGCAGTGAGTGCCAACAAAATAAGAAAAAGAATTAAAATTATTTCACAGGCTTTGTGTGTTTTTGATTATTTGGCGCTTTAATGTTTGCGAAATAAGAAAAGCCATTAAAAAGTCACTTAAAATAGAAACTGACGAAATTTTTTCTAAAAGAAATCATTGTAATTTTGGGGAATGTTTAATATTGTAAGGATTTTCTAACTGAAAGGAAGAAACTTTGCTGGAAACTGAATTTCTTTGTAAAAAAAT